>CAUYRH010129913.1:0-16645 GCA_963574655.1 Perodicticus potto | reverse complement strand
AGGCTGTATTACAAGGCCATAGTGGTGAAGACAGCATGGTACTGGCACAAAAATCGAGACATAGATACTTGGAATCGTATAGAAAACCTGGAAATGAAACCAACAACTTACAGCCACCTAATCTTTGATAAACCAAACAAGAGCATTCACTGGGGGAAAGACTCCCTATTCAATAAATGCTGCAGGGAGAATTGGATATCCACACGTAAAAGACTGAAACTGGATCTGCAACTTTCTCCACTCACAAAAATTGATTCAAAATGGATAAAAGACCTAAATTTAAGACATGAAATGGTAAAATCCTCAAAGAAAGAATTGTAAAAACACTGGAAGATATCAGCCAGGGGAAAGACTTTATGAGGAAGACTGCCATGGCAATAGCAACAACTGCAACAATAAACAAATGGGACTTAATTAAACTGAAAAGCTTCTGTACAGCCAAGGAGACAACAACCAAAGCAAATAGACAACATACCCAATGGGAAAGGATATTTGCATATTTTGAATCACACAAAAGTTTGTGTGTATACAGAACTTCAATTAATCCACAAGAAAAAAACCAACACTCCCATATATCAATGGGGAAGACAGATGAATAGAATCTTCTCTAAAGACAACAGATGAATGGCCAATAAACACATGAAAAAATGCTCATCATCCCTAAGTATTAGAGAAATGCAAATTAAAACCACCCTGAGATGCCTATATCACAAAGTCTCAAAACAGCACATGCTGGCACCGATGTGGAGAGAAAGAGACTCTTCTACACTGCTGGTGGGACTGCAAACTAATACAACCATTTTGGAAGGAAGTATGGAGAAACCTCAAAGAATTCACCTAGACCTCCCGTTTGACCCTGTAATCCCATTACTGGGCATCTATCCAGAAGGAAAAAAAAACCTTGTATTATAAAGGCACTTGTAATAGGCTGTTTATTGCAGTCCAATTTACAATTGCTAAAATGTAGAAACAGCCTAAATGTCCTTCAACCCAGAAATGGATTGGTAAGCTGTGGTATATGTATACCATGGAATATTATTCAGCCATCAAAAAGAATGGAGATTTTGCAGCATTGTACTAACTTGAATGGTGGTGGAACACATTATTCTTAGTGAAACATCACAAGAATGGATAAGCATGAATCCTATGTATTCAACTTTGATATGAGGACAATTAATGACAATTAATGACACAGTGGGGCATGGGGGAAGTGGAAAGCAGACAGAGAGAGAAGGAGGGAAGGGGTGAGGGAAAGAAAACAAAAAAAAAAAAAAGAAAAGAAAATAGTGACTAATTCTCACATAAATTGCAGTTAATTTTGACCAAAGTACATTACTTAAAAATTAATTTTTAATTCAACTTGTTACTATGTTGTTTAGGATATTGCATCCTCATTTATAAGTGAAATATATTTGTAATTTCCCTTTATAACAATATATTTTCTCCAATTTTAGTATCAGGTGTATCCAGATTAAGTAGAATGATTTTGAAGTATTTCTTCTTTTTCTATTGTCTATAAGATTTGTCATGATCTTTTTTTAAAAATTATTTTTTACTCTTACTTATAAATATTAGTTGTCTATTTTTTTAGACTTTGGAAAAAAAAAAAAAAGAAGTTAACCAATGAATCCATATTGAGCCTCAGAGTCAAAGCATTCTATAATAGACATACTCTTATTTGACCATGTGAATGTAACTTTCTTTGCATTATTATTATTAATATTGCTTAATATTTCAATGCAGTAATCATTTGATTTTTTTTCTGAATGTATTTATCTTCTTTCATTCTTGACAAGGTTTTTGTTTCTAGTCCTTATCTTAAACATTGTTATTGTTATTAAATTTTAAGGCTTTTTAATTCTGTGAAGGCAAAAAGTGGAAACCTAATAAACACATGTATATATAAAAATAGAGAAAAGGAAAAAAAAGAGAATGGGGAAAATATGAAAAAAAAATGAATATTATAAATTATTGTATATACCTATACTACTACACGAACTTGTTATATTTTGTAAAACTTTGTCCAAAATTGAAATGTAAAAGGTATGAGATCAACCATATTATGTAAAAATAAAGATTCTATTATTTTCTCCCCCCCCAAAAAAAAATGTTCTGAGAGTTCAGAGAGAACCAAGAGTACTTTTATTTTTATTTTTAGTTTTACTTTTTTTGCTTTTTGCTTTGAGACAGAGTCTCACTCTGTCACCCTTTGTAGAGTATTGTGGTGTCATATCTCATAACAACCTCATACTCCTGGGCTCAAGCAATTCTCTGGTCTCAGACTCCCAAGTAGCTGGGACTTCAGGCGCCTACCACAATACCCTGCTATTTTTTTAGACAGGGTCTTGCTATAGCTCAGGCTGGTCTCAAACTAATGAGCTCAGGTGATCCAACTGCCTTGGCAACCCTGAGTGCTGGGATTTAAGGCATGAGCCACCCCACCCAGCTCCAAGACTACTTTTCGTTGGAAGACATTATTTTATTTGAAATTTAATAGTTTGACCTAGACTGAACATAAATACTTTGCACAAACAAATTTTCTGTTTAATCAGAGGTGAAAAAATGCATTTGATTATTTTACTTATCTTCTCCTGGTTTATCATAGTTTTTATGATCTCTTTTTCTAATCATTCTTACTTATTATCTATCTTTATCCTCCCCTAAAATCTTTGTTTGGCAAATTAATATAAACTGTGATGAAAGGGAAAGACTAGGAGGCCTGTTCTGTAATTGTACTGCAATCAGTAGCAGACTCACTCTTAAAATGTATTTAATTTACATCTGGATGAAGAATTGATGGACATTTCTTTATTTTTTGATGTATAACAGATGTACATAGCTGGAGGGCACATGTGATAATGTGTATATTCATATAATTTGTAAAGATCAAATCAACACACTTATTAAATATTTGTATTTTGTTTTGGTAGAACCATTAAATTATTTTCTTTTAGCTATTCTGAAATTATGATTATGGTAAGCTATGGTCACCCATTGTTCAATCTAACATTTAGTCTTATTTCTTCTATCACATCATATACTCATTAATAGAAATTTCAGTGAAAGATTAGTAACAGCCACATGGAATTAGGGTTTAAATTGCATAAGAGCTCCCCCTCAACACACACAAACACACATACATACACACACACACTTGTATAATGTAAATGTACATAACTAGCTCTTATTTGTGAAAACAATTTTGTTACCTAAGTTTGCCATCTTGTAGTTTATAGTAACAGGCACATGTTCAGTCTGTGTGTATTTCCTAGCTATTACCTTTTACTGTTGAACATGCTTGATTTGGCTTCAAACCTTTTTTCCAAAGTAAACAAGGCATATAAACTTTTATTAAAATATTTTATCATAACATCTACATGTTGCCTTTGCAACATTGTCAGGAAATGATAATAAAGATGTCTAACAACTCCACAACTCAATTTCCTGCTCTAAACTTAACATTGACTGCCTTGCTCCCTGGGATTAAGGACCAATCCTCTTCTTCTAAAGTCCTCCTTTGAGTCAAAACTTCTGAAGACAGATCATAACCAACTGAGATCAGTCTAATCACAAGGAAAAAAGAAATTTGTAATGTCTGCTTGACTGATAGAAACCAAATTCTCAGGTGATAATTGTCAATTTTGTTT
This sequence comes from Perodicticus potto, assembly GCA_963574655.1. Taxonomy (NCBI): domain Eukaryota; kingdom Metazoa; phylum Chordata; class Mammalia; order Primates; family Lorisidae; genus Perodicticus; species Perodicticus potto. Next base: position 12,998 of record CAUYRH010129913.1, on the reverse strand, counting down.
TTCTTCTATAAACCCTTATAATTTTCCATGTCTGGATATTCTCCCTACTGCAACTACCCTAAAAAAGGACCCCTTCCATTTCAGTCTCTTGGACAATTCTTGAAAGTTCAACACAACAATAATACATAAGGATATGCTGTTTCCTATTCTTTATTGTGTGTTTATGTGTATAGAAAGATGTGCATAGATATACTCTGTATATTTATATGAGTATGCTATGTTGTGCAATAGGCCTTCAAAATGTAACATGTCAATTCCTAAACTCTAGAAAGAAAAGGAAAAAAAAAAAGAGTGGAAAGTAGAAAAAGAATACCTATTTTCTAATATTAGTTTCTAATAATTTGCTAAATGAGTAATTAGGGGCTTAAAGAGACTAAGAGTGCACGCAGGAAGGGGTGGCAGGTTTCCATAAACTATTTTTGAAAGCAAAGTACAAAATAAAAGCAAGATTATAACAGTGTTTGTTGAACCATTTTGCCTGCTGTCACTCCACCAGATTAGAAAGAATTTAGATTCTTTCTTCAAAAGCACTATTTATTTTAGTCAATTCATTGTGTGAATATCCATTTGTAAAGATACAACTCTGGGAATGCTCACTGTGAAGGTTAGAAGCAGAAGTGGTTAAGTGGAGATAATAAGCTAAAAGACAAAGATGTAAAATATTTTAATCCCCCATGGCACATGGTTTCAGGAAAAAACAACAAGTAACTATTGCACTGCAGCAAAAAATAATATTCATACCTGTACTAGAATAATGCTAAAGGCACAAATCTTATTAATGCTAAAACAGCATTTGAAGGTAGGGTAATGACATTGTAAAATTCAGCTGAGTTGTTATATAAAATTCAGTATATAGGTAACATACTTATACAAATTTGAATTATTTTGAAATGTAATTATTTGTAGGCATGGCATATTTCTCTAAATCCCAAAGCCCAGGCTGATTGTCTTTCACAAAGCAAATGGTAGGCTTTCTGCCCATTTAGGGCTACTTAATTCATTTTCTTGCATTGTTATTATTAATTATTTTTTCATTATCTTCAAATTGAGGATGGAGTCTCCATGAATGTGGACATGATATGATTAAATACTAAACTCCTGATATATACATTTAAGTATTGTTCACAGAAATACCACAGAATTCAGTAGGAAAGCTAAATCCAGTTTACCAACCGAGAAATTGCTTCCCTTTGTTCAAGGTCAAAGTGAGAAAGAATATTATTTCATCAATTTCTCTAGGACATAATAGAGAAATAGAACTGAGCATGGTTTCCCTGCACAGGCCCAAAGATGCTCTTCACACAAATAGTGGCAAATAACATCAAGGAGAAGCAGCCTTCTCCTAATTGGTGTTGACAGTGTTGTGATAAAAGTGTGACAGAGGAACAATTCCAGAAGGAAAAATCGTAACTCATTTTCAGTTATGAGGAAATACTGAAAAAATGATTCTGAAAAGACCTATTTCACATTCTATGTCACAGAAGAGAGTCAACAACTAACAGCTAATGAACTTGTAATTCAATTTAAAAAACTTTTAGGGTCAGGAACCAAATAAACACAAGTGGCTCCGGCTATCAATATAGTCCTAGAAAACCACTCACGGTCACACCAAGGTCAAAGTCAAGGTCGTATACATATTATGCTTCAGCTAAGTTTTTCTATTGGTTTCTAAGCTGTTGGCTGGCATCTGAGCAACATCCCTTAGGTTAATTGTCTTACAAGAGTGGAGTGCAAAGAAGTGATATAGAATATTTATAGGATCTAGAGGAGGCGGGAGAGGAGAATTAACTAGTATTCTCTTCTCACTTGTAATACATGAAATCCCTGCAGGTAGCAGATAATATGCTAGGATGTTTACAAAGTCAGAGCAGGAAAAACAAAACTTTTGAGGCATTTGTGATTTTCAGATTCAAATACATTCTATTTTCTCTAACTGCACAACCCAGGCAATAGAAAATCTTTTCTTGCGTAACGAGTGTACTTTGAAATTTCAGTGAACTTAGTGCTTTTAGTGTTATAATTTCTAAAAGAATATGGTGACAGTGGGGGAAGGTGTAAGTGTGAGGAAGTTCCCCAGAAGAGTGCTCCCCAATAGCTTGTAAGTTAACAAACATTCATTCTTTCCTCCCCCTCTCTCAGCCCTCTCTCTCACCCGCCTTTCTCTCTTTTCATCTTTCTCACTCTATTTCTCTATCCATATATAGTTGCTTAAAAGTTATTACCAGCAGGAGCAAAAATAAGGAAGGAAAAATAGCTGTATGTCAAAATTTTCAAGAAAAAAGATGGACAACTCTTGGATGGTTTCATCCAGCTCTAAGCCTGGCCCTACTCATTCAAATCCTTATTGATAAGTTGACAACATGAAGATCATCAATAATATTTATCAAATGAGGAGCAAAGCGCATTGAGGGAGTTGTTCTTTTACCTAATTCCAACCTGAAAAAAGGGACTCTGACCCCATGTCAGAATTAGAATTTCGTGAAGATTGAACTACTGAAAGAAATAAAATATGTTTAAAATCAAATCAGCAAGGTACAAAAGTTACTACAAGAGGACTAATTTAGTTTACTATTAGTTGGCTTAATGTTGAAAATATAAACAACTAATTTATTTATATTTTAATGAAGGAAGATCAAAAATATCCCGATAGACACAGCAAAGGTACAACAAATTCAATAATCATTCATGATAAAAACTCATAGCAAAATTGTGATAGATGAGAACTTCTTTCATCTGATAAGAAGCAACGTTAAAAACGTACAGAAAACATACTCTATGATACAATCTTAAAATAATTAACTTTAATATCAGAACAGGAAAAATGTGCCATGTTGTCACACAAAACAAGAAAATTAATAAAATGTTTAATTGGAGAGGAAGAATGGAGATGATGGCTGATAATATGATTGAGTACATGGTACATCTCAAATGTAAATACTCTGGCAACTACTGTTAGAAAATGCAATTATGTAAAGTTACGATGTGCAAGCCTAAAAATCAAGCAGAAATGACCCTGGAATAAGGCTACTAAAATATCCATCAAAGTTTATTTTAAAAATTTACAGCTTTCAGAATATAGTAGGAATATGTCTTTATTGGACAATTATCATCAAATATTCTGTAAATTCAATGTTTTTAAAAAGTAAACATTTTACTCTCTGTAACTTGAGTGGATTATTATTTTTTTTTTTTCTGAGACAGAGCCTCAAGCTGTGACCCTGGATAGAGTGCTATGGCATCACAGCTCACAGCAACCTCCAATTCCTGGGCTCAAGCGAGCCTTGTGCCTCTGCCACCCAAGTATCTGGGAATAAAGGCGCCCGCCACAACGCCCAGCCTTTTTTTTTTTTTTTTTTTTTTTTTTTTTGTTGCAGCCATCATTGTTGTTTGGTGGGCCCAGGCTGGATTCGAACCGCCAGCTCAGGTGTACGTGGCTGGCGCCTTAGCCCGTTGAGCCACAGGCACCAAGCCGAGTGGATTATTTTTAAAACACATCTGCAAATGCCGAGAGTCAAAGGTAGGAATGGCAGACTTAAAATAAGAAAATGAAAAAATACGCCTCATCAGATATAAAAATTGATGAATTTAAGGTATTCATGTGCTATTGTAACAAGGATAGATAAATCAATAGATGAGACAAACTACAAATTTCAGGAACATCACTTTATCATATAGGTTTTCGTCATTGGTCAGAGCTGACATTGCAGGTGGAGGAAAATCAAAGTTTATTCATAACCATTTCTGCGACAAGAGGTAATTAGGACAAAATAATAGCATATGAGATGTCACATCACACTTAATATAAAATCAGTTTCCAGTGAATTAAAGATGTAAAGGAGAAAATCAAAGCCATATAAATTGCTGCAACATTCATAAACAATGTCTTTTTTTTTTTTTTGAGACAGAGTCTCACTTTGTGCTCTAGAGCTCACAGCAAGCTCAAACTCCTAGTCTCAAATGATCCTCCTGCTTCAGCCTCCCAAGTAGCTGAGATTGCAGGTGCCTGCCATTATGCCCATCCAGTTTTTCCTGTTTTAGTAGAGACTAGAGTTGGGGTCTCATTTTTGCTCAGGCTGGTGTCAAACTCCTCAATTTAGAGAATCCACTTGCCTCGGCCTCCCAGAGTGCCAGGTTTATAGGCATGAGCCACCACATAAGGCAAAAACCATGTCATTTTTCCTCCCTTCCCCATCTATCCAAATTTAATCCCATTTGAGCACTCTGGGAGTCAATGCTTCTTCCCTATGTGTAGCCATTCCCTTGACTTTAAGTAACATTTCTGTGCTGACAACTTCCAAATTATTCTTCCAGGCCTGAAATCTCCCCTGAACACCAGACAGCTTATTGACATTTTCACTCATAATTAATGGCCATTTCAAATTAACATGTCTACAGACAAACGCTTGAATCTCTCCCAAACTGGATTCACCTCAGGCCCAAACTCTGTAGTCGCCTAGGACATCTCTCTCTGTTGCTCTCTCTCTCTCCATATTCAATTGAAGAAGCATTGCCATCACCAGTGCACAGAGTTTTATCCATTGGGTGGAATGTCCATGTTCAATCTCAATCAAAGATGGTCACCCACTGGCCAGATGGTGGCACAGCCCAGCAGATGCTGTATGCTTGTTGTCTTGGAGAACTTTCAGAAAACCCTGCCATACTGTCATTAGGGACACTTCTGAGTCTTGGACCCCAGGTAGCCAAAGAACCCTGAAGCCAGCCATTTGTTCATGTAGCCTCCTGGCCCCTTGGGTGCCAGCTAGGCCCAATCTGGAATGTATCATCTTCATTTGACAATTGAGCTCTGTTGAGCCTGCCTGGTTTTACTGGTGAGAATGAGCAGTTCAGGGGGCAAAGTCATATCGGGTGCTTCAAATGTAAGCCACTCAGTCTGCACCAGGGCCCAGCAGCAAGCACAGAGCCACCCTCACAAAGGGTTTACTGATGGCTGCCTCAGGCAATTTTCATTTTCTGTTGTCAGAGACCCTAATCAGTGTGCACAGAGGTTTTAGATCTGTCAGACTAGCCAGCTCTAAAGGTTTCAAAGACAGTGCTTGGGTTACAGCTTGTTGAGTGGCTTTCAAGGCCTGGTTTCTGCAAAAGGCCCCATTCATAGCTGGTAACTTTCTTGGTGACTTTGACCAAGGGGGCCAAAGAACCCCCCAGTTGGATATATGCTCTCTCCAACACCCAAAGAGGCCTACCAGTAGTACAACCTTTTGATTTGTGTGTGACCCCAACAATTTGAGCTGGACTCCATCTGGGGTATTTCTTTGGCTTCCTATCCATGTGATCCTGGAATTCAGCCTGCGATGGTGCAGCATTAGCACCTATACCCAAAAAGCCTCTGGACCAGCCAAACCGTGCTGTTATGTTGTGACATCGTAGCTCATCACATCTGTTTGTAGCAATTCCTGAATTGACTGCAGACTGTTCCTTTTTCCACTGAGTAGATCTGTTGTTGAATGATACATTGAGTTTTGGTAGCTTTGGTGACAGGCAGGAGTGAGTAGGCCTCATTGTTATGGCTTGAATCTTAGCAGTGTCTGTGGACACACTCTCTCAGGCAGCACACATGTTTAGTTTCCAAAGCAGCCAAAATGTCAACGCCTACGGTGCACCCTGCAGGGGGAACCAGGGTCACCAGCACCTGAAATGCCTCAACAGGTCCCACCCATGAGCAGGTAAGCACCAGGGTGACCACATGTGTCCTCAAACCTCTGATGTCATCAGTTTAATTTTTCTCCTAAAGGGACCTAAAAAATATTGTCATGTGAGCTGCATTATCTAACCCCCCAAATGTCTGAATTCCTTTCTTTTCCCCTTTTTTCTTGACAAGAGTACAGAGCCATTGGTTCCTGGTGGGGACTCAGAGGCCTTGGTCCCTTTCCTAACTGGACCTGTTCACCCCGAGACATTTGAAGGCGTAACATCTCCTTATCAAACAAACACACCAACCGAACCACAGAAGACTTCTCTGTCTTTCTTCACACTTGCCCCTCAGTTAGTGAGTCTCCCTTTCTGTGGTGCCTGTGTCATGCATGTGCGTCCCCAGCTTCTGAGCTCTCTGACCCCAGGAATGAGCGATCGCGTAGGCCCAATGAGCAGGGCGCTGAGGACTGTCCCACCCTTTCCACTGTCCTTTCTCTCTGCCTGGGTCCCTGCAGCCAGCCCATTCCCATCTGCAAGGGGCAGCTCGAGTCCCACTCATTATTCTTCTGTCCCATAAAACATCCCCAGGCTGACAGCTTTAGTTTGGGCTGGCAACTGTAGGGTATTTTCCTGTCTGCTTCACAAACAAGCCACAGTTATGTCAGACCCGACCCTGCTCACCACGTCAATATCGTGAGGCAGTGTCACTGTGCACGGGCTATCCCGTTTTCTGAGTCCTGTGAGACAGGATACTCACATACGCAGTGAGTTACAGGTAGTGTGTTTCTGACGTGGGACAACACAAACCTGGGATTCATTGCACACAAGTTCCCTGGGACACAGGAGAGCTTCTGGGTCACATGGAGTTTTGACTGGGAAGGTTCTTCTTGCACACAGCTGAGGGGTCCCAGAAAGCAGCCCACCCTGGGTTCCCACCTGCAAAAAGCCCTGAAGGACATGTCTGGGAAAAGGATGGGGGACTGAAATAGAACTGGGTCATTCCAGCCATTCCTTCCCTATGTCAGCACATCCTACGGTTATTCTGAGAAGTGCAAGCAAGAAAGGGGGTGAACCGGGTTTGTCCAAGGCCAGCCCGAGAACTTCCCTGCAGTAGGAAAACTCTCTCTCCAAAATCAGAACAGGTTATTACCATTTCTATTATAACCACAGCTACCATCCTCAGAAGAACCATCATCTCTCTCTTGGATTGTTGCAAGTGCCCCTCAACTGGTCTCTTCGCTTCCTCACTGGTCCTCTGTAAGCTTTCTCAACAAAGCAACCAGAAGAGGGGGATAAAACCAGATTATCAATACATGCTTCTGCTCAAAACCTTGTAAGATTCCTCATTGTCTCAAAGTGGAAAAAAAAGTCCCCGCAGTGCCCTGTCCTGTGGGCAGTGGCCTCTCTGCCTTCTCTCAGACCTGGTCACCCATACCCGGTTCCCACTGATCATTCAGTTCCATTCATGCCAACCTCCTCACACACATTAAACATGCCAGGCACATAGTCATCCCTGGAGCTTGCTCTGTCTGGGAACTGTCCCCAAAGATTGCCTCACGAATCACTCCATCAAGTCTTCCAGGAGGACACCTCCCCAGGGAGGCTGACCCCAAACAGCCTATATAAAACTGCTAACAACATCGCCTTCCTGCTTCCTCAATTCCCTTTTCCCTCGTCCGTTTTGCCACTTAGCACTATCCAATGTGTGATATTTACTATCTTTTAATTATCTCTTCCCTCTCCACTGCATGGGAATTTCAGCTCATGAGAGCACTGATTATTTTACTTTGTCTGCATCATTTCCTGATATATAGCTAGTGAGTTTAAAACAAAGCCCAGGACACAGCAGAAACACGTAAATATTCTATGCAGTGATGTATTTTTTAAAGATCATGCATTAATCAAAGAGAAAAATATAAATGACCTAAAAAGTGGGCATAAAAAGTTAGTTGATATGTTACAAAATGACAGTGGCGACATCAATCGACAGGCAACTTCATGAGTGATCAAGAAGTGATCAAGAAAATGCAGGTTTAAAATCACAGTAACCTCATACTCATCAGATTGGCCAAAACTAAAAAGTGTTCCAATGTCAGTCTTAGGCCACAAGTAAGCCAGGCACACCTATTTTAGATACTATCAGATATTTTGATCCTATTTGACAAATTATTATTTTGGTTCCAGAAAAAAAATGGGCATCAATTATTCATACAATTGGATGAAATACTTGTATGTATTTCTGCAACTTTGCAGCTTACTCTTTATTAGCATCAGAACCAGTTTATTGCATTGAGTGTCTGTGTGGGAAATGCTATAGACAAAAGGGAACAAAAATAAAATTAATTTGGTATATCGCAAAATAAATGCTCACAAATTCTCAGTAGTGGAAATACTTGTTAAATATGAATAGTTTAATTACAAAAACTCAGAAAACTTATAAAACAAATAAAACCTATAACCAAGGAGAAGGATAGTTAATTCATTCACGAATGGGCTTTGCATGCAGTAAAAACCCTAAAGCAGCTGGATCAGTAAATTATTTTGTCTCTCTGACAGGTAAAGTTTTTTAACTTAAAGCATTTTCCTTCCATTATTTGACTGAATTCAAGTGCAAACATGTCTTACTACTTTTCACAAAAAACTAAGTCCTGCTTTGCATTTTCAATATTGTGTGTTTTTTCCTGATCTCAGCTCTGTTTGGGCTCCAATTAAAAGTCACCTGCTTGCTTAACACAGAAACAACAGAGGTGAAATGTTTTAGTTTAGCTTTGCATAACTAAAGGAGAAATCTCTAAGTTAAGTAAATACTGTTCCTTCACCACTCCTTTCCAAGTCAGAATTTTAAAATCTTAGCTTCACAGAAATAATAATATTTGTCTAGATCTTTGGGTTTGGGGGCCTCATTCCTCATCGGCTAACTCAGCCCAGTGACTGAACTCCTTCCCCAAGGCCCGTGGACATTTCAAAAGTGTTCCATTGTTCTCTTCATGGTTGTGTTGCGGACATTTGTAGTTCTGCTTCCCTTTCTAGATCTCTCTCCTAACTCCAAATTTAACCTTTTCAGATACTTAGCAGCTGTTTAAACCACATATTTTTTTCTTTTTACATAATTTATCACTCATAGCAACTGATATGACAAAAGAAATCATGAACATATGGATTTCATAAAAGAGCAATTTTGGTTATAGAATTAGGAGTAACTGCTGAGCATTTGTTATTTACTTATCCATTTATCCCTACCTTTTTTCCAGAAATGATTTGAGATGGCACATATATGCAGGGTGACCATAAAGGTCGTGTGCAATTTTAACGTGCACACTATTTTAAATTGCACACGAACTTTACGGCCATCCTGTATGTATTGTATATATACATATACATGCACAAATACACACGCAGAAGGGGATGATACTCTTTTTTCAGAAAGTGGCGTCCTATCATTCTCAATTCTGAGCCTCAGAAAATTTCCCTAGGAGACTCAAGTCTCACAGTATAGAGACCAAGCACTCACCCCTTTTATCTTACACTCTGATGTTTTCAGGGGTCCTCGGAGGCTAGATCCTCTAAGTTAAAAGGCTCTCATAGGCAATGACTGAGTAATCACATTTTCGAAATCTATTTGAGATAAACTCTACACTGGCCAGCTTCTCAAATTATTACACCAAGAAAAAAAAAATCAGCAGAGTCATAAAAAGAATCCTTGTAAAATTCTACCATAAATAGAGCATAACCAGGATAATTGACCCTTAAACGCTGTGAGGGGGCAGGGGGTATAGGATCCATCATAACTGAAAATCTGCATATAACTTTTGACTCCCCCAAAACCTAACTACCTATTAGTAGATATGGCTGATTGGAAGCCTCCCCAATAACATAAAGAGGGGACTAACATATTTTTGCATGTTATACTCATCTGGATCATGTATCTACATTCTTATAATAAAGTAAGCCTCAGAAGAGAAAATGGTATTAAGAAAACTATAAGGAAGATAAAATGTATTTGTGGTTCATGAGTAGAAGTGGGTCATCATAGAGATCTTTGTCCCTTCCCGTTTGATCCTGCAATCCCATTACTGGGCATCTATCCAGAAGAAAAAAAAAAACAAAACTTTTATTATAAAGACACTTGTACTAGGCTGTTTATCACAGCCCAATTTACAATTGCTAAAATGTGGAAACAGCCAAAATGTCCTTCAACCCAGGAATGGATTGGTAAACTTGGTATATGTATACCATGGAGTATTACTGAGCCATTAAAAACAATGTAGACTTTGCAGCATTTGTACTAACTTAGATAGGGGTGGAACACATTATTCTTAGTGAAACATCACAGGATTGGAAAAGCATGAATTCTATGTATTCAACTTTGATTTGAGGACAATTATTGACAATGACACAGTGGGGCATGTAGGAAGGAGAGAGCAGACAAAGAAGGAGGGAGGGTGTGAGGGAAAGAAAACAAAAGAATAGACAATAGTGACTAATTCTCACATAAATTGGATTCAATTTTGACCAAAGTACATTACTTAAACATTATTTTTTAATTCAACTTGTCAATATATTGTTTAGGATATTGCATCCTCATTTATAAGTGAAATATGTTTGTAATTTTCCTTTATAACAATATATTTTCTCCAATTTCAATATCAGGTCAAGTAGAATGATTTTCAAATATACTCTGTTTTTATTAACTCAAAAAGTATGTGGGATTTCCCGTATTTCATTGTTAATATTTGTAATTTGGTTTTCTCTCTTTTTTCTTCATGAGTCTATAAAGAGGTTTATATATGTGTTTGTTTTTTTTTTTCAGACGACTAACTTTTCTCTGATGATTTTCCCAGTTTCAATTTATTTGTTATCTGGTTTTGTATTTATTTTTCCTTTTCTTCTGTTTACTTCAAGTGTAATTTGTTCTTCCATTTCTTGTTTCCTTAAAAAAACACAGATTATGGTTTTATTTATTTATTTATTTATTTTTATTAAATCATAGCTGTGCACATTAATGCAATCATGGGGTACAACATGCTGGTTTTATATAAAAATTGAAATATTTTCATCAAACTGGTTAACATAGCCTTCATGGCATTTTCTTAGCTATTATGTTAAGACCTTTATATTCTGCATTCAGTAAGTTTCACCTGTACCCTTCTAAGATGCAACATAGGTGTGGTCCCACCAATACCCTCCCTCCACTTATTCTCCCCCCTCCCCTCGCCCCTTTCCCTATACTCTTCTGCTATAATTGGGTTGTAGCCTACATATGAAAGCTATAAATTAGTTTCCTAGTAGGGCTGAGTACATTGGATACTTTTTCTTCCATTCTTGACATGCTTTGCTAAGAAGAATGTGTTCCAGCTCCATCCATGTAAACATGAAAGAGATAAAGTCTCCATCTTTCTTTAAGGCTGCATAATATTCCATGGTGTAAATATACCACAATTTATTAATCCATTTGTGGGTCAATGGGCACTTGGGCTTCTTCCATGACGTAGCAAATATGAATTGGGCTGCAATAAACATTCTAGTACATCTATCCTTGTTATAATGTGATGTTTGGTCTTCTGGGTATATATCTAGTAGAGGAATTGTAGGGTCGAATGGCAGGTCTATTTTTAGATCTCTGAGTATTCTCCAAACATCTTTCCAAAAGGAACATATTAGTTTGCATTCCCACCAGCAATGTAGAAGTGTTCCCTTTTCTCCACATCCATGCCGACATCTCTGGTTTGGGGATTTTGTGATGAAGGCTAATCTTATTGGGGTTATATGATATCTCAAAGTAGTTTTGATTTGCATTTCTCTGATGATTAAGGATGGTGAGCATTTTTTCATGCATCTGTAGGCCATGCGCCTGTCTTCTTCAGAGAAGTTTCTCTTCAAGTTCCTTGCCCACCCTGAGATGGGATCACTTGTTCTTTTCTTGCTAATACATTTGAGTTATCTGTGGATTCTGGTTATTAAACTTTTATTGGAGACATAACCTACAAAATCTTCTCCCATTCTGAGGGCTGTCTGCTTGCTTTAGTTACTGTGTTCTCGGCTGTACAGAAGCTCTTTAGTTTGATCAGGTCTCAGTAGTGTATTTTTGATGCTGCTTCAATTGCCCAGGGGGTCCTTACTCCTCATAAAATATTCTCCCAGGCTGACTTCTTCAAGAGTTTTTCCTGCACTTTCTTTTAGTATTTTTATAGTTTCATGTCTTAAGTTTAAATCTTTAATCTGGTGAAAGTCTATCTAAGTTAATGGTGAAAGGTGTGGGTCCAATTTTAGTCTTCTACAGGTTACCAGCCAGTTCACCTAGCACCATTTGTTAAATAGGGAATCTTTTCCACACTGGATGTTTTTAATTCACTTGTCAATGATCAAATAATGGTAAGTAGCTGAGTTCATCTTTTGGTTCTCAATTCTGTTCCAAACACCTACCTCTCTGTTTTTGTGCCAGTACCATGCTGTTTTGATCACTATGGATTTATAGTATACTCTGAGGTCTGGTAGCATGATTCCTCCTGCTTTGTTTTTATTTCTGAGTAATGTCGTGGCTATTTGAGTTTTTTTCTGATTCCATATAAAATGAAGTATTATTTTCTTCAGATCATTAAAGTATGACAATGGAACTTTAATAGGGATTGCATTAAAATTGTATATTGCTTTGGGTAGTATGGACATTTTAACCATATTGATTCTTCTCAGCCATGAGCATGGTATATTCTTCAATTTGTTAGCATTTTCAGTTATTTCTTCTCTTAGAATTTCATAGTTCTTTTCATAGAGTTCTTTCACGTCCTTTGTTAGGTAAACTCCCAAATATTTCATCTTCTTTGGCACTACTGTGAATGGAATAGAGTCCTTGATTGTTTTTTCAGCTTAACTCTTGTTGGTATATATAAAGGCTACATATTTATGAGTGTTGATTTTATAACCTGATATGCTGCTGTATTCCTTGATCATTTCTAAGAGTTTTGTAGTAGAATCCCTGGTGTTTTCCAGATATACAATCATATCATCTGCGAAGAGTGAAAGTTTGATCTCTTTTGACCCTATATGAATACACTTGATCGCCTTTTCTTCCCTAAACGTGATGGCTAAGACTTCCATTACAATGCTAAAGAGCAGTGGAGATAATGGGCAGCCTTGCCTGGTTCCTGATCTGAGTGGAAATGATTTCAATTTAATTCCCTTCAATACTATATTGCTGTGGGTTTTCTGTAGATGGCCTCTATCAGTTTAAGAAATGTCCCTTTTATACCAATTTTCTTAAGTGTTATGATCATGAAGGGATGCTGGATATTATCAAAAGCTTTTTCTGCATCAACTGAGAGAATCATGTGGTCTTTGTTTTTTAATTT
>CAUYRH010129911.1:0-26264 GCA_963574655.1 Perodicticus potto | reverse complement strand
GGATAGAGTGCTGTGGCATCAGAGCTCACAGCAACCTCCAATTCCTGGGCTCAAGCTAGTCTCTTGCCTCTGCCTCCCAAGTAGCTGGGACTACAGGCACCCGCCACAACACCCGGCCATTTTTTGGTTGCAGCCATCATTTTTATTTGGCAGGTCCGGGCTGGATTCGAACCCGCCAGCTCAGATGTATGTGGCTGGCGCCTTAGCCCATTGAGCCACAGGCGCTGAGCCTATACCTCACATTTTTAAAAGTGTACTGTAAGTTTGCACTTGAACTGTCTTGTACCACCCAATGTGATCTAACCAAAACAGAACCTCCACCTGCTTCCATCCTCCACCTGTACCCCTCCAATGTGCCTCTAGTGCGCTCCTGATGGCTCGCCCTGCAGTTAGCGGTACCACTACAGAGTCGAGGAACCCTGTGCCCCTGGTGATTCTACTTCCTCTGTTCCTTGCATCTAATTTATCACCTTGGGAGTGTTTATTTCCTACTGAATTATCCATCAGTCACCATCCTCCTTCTATTACCAACATTCATTCATTTATTAAATATTTTGGGGGGTCTTTGAAGAGCCAGACCCTAGAGAAAGAACCATGTTGAGGCAGCCTTAAAGAAAGATGGAGACTTTACCTCTTTCATGTTTACATGGATGGAGCTGGAACATATTCTTCTTAGCAAAGTATCTCAAGAATGGAAGAAAAAGCATCCAGTGTACTCAGCCCTACTATGAAACTAACCTATAGATTTCATATGAAGGCTAAAACCCAGTTATAGCACAAGAAAGGGGCAAGGGAGGAGAGGGGAGGGGGGAGGATAGGTGGAGGGAAGGTAATTGGTGGCATCACACTTATGGTGCCTCTTAGAAGGGTACAAGTGAAACTTACTAAATGCAGAATATAAATGTCTGAACACAATAACTAAGAAAATGCCATGAAGGCTATGTTAACCAGTTTGATGAAAATATTTCAGATTGTATATGAAATCAGCACATTGTACCCCATGATTGCATTAAGGTACACAACTATGATTTAATTTTAAAAAATGGAAAAAAGAAAAGAACCATGTTGAGGGACTCAAAATGCTGAATATCATGCCTCTCATGCTTTATAAGCTATAAAGCTATGCAATTAAGAAAGTATAGAACATGCCATGATTAGACAGCTTCTAGAAGTAAATGCACCTAAATAGAGTCATTTGGCTTATGAAAAAGTTGATAACGTAGTAAAGACAGGATAATCGTTCTAATCAATGGTATTGAATAAATTTAATATCAACGTTTTAAAAAATGAGGTTTACCCTCCACCTCACACTATATACAGCAGTGGTTCTCAACCTTCCTAATGCCTCAGCCTTTTAATACAGTTCCTACGGGTCGTGACCCACAGGTTGAGAGCCACTGATATACAGAAATAAATTTCAGATGGATTTTAGTTCCTAATGTAGAAGAAATGCAAAATAATTAAATAATTCATCTAGAAGATAGAAAGAATATTATCTGTATGGCTGTGATTTATGCAGTTTTTTTTCCTTTTATTAAGTCATATGATCATGAATACATTGATCATTTGTCAGGTACAATGTGTTGATTTTTTATACAATTTGGAGTGCTTACATCAAACTAATATGGCTTTCACCTCATTTACTTGATTATTGTGTTAAGACATTTATGTTCTATACTTCATAGATTTGACTTGTACCCTTGAAATATACTCCATAGGTGTGGTCCCACCATTTACCCTCCCTCTATCAAATCTCCCCTCTTACTCCCCTCCACTTCTCTCCTTCATTCTGGGCTATAGTTGTGATCTATCTTTCATAAGAAGGTTTTTTTAAAGGACAGAAACAATATCAACTTAGAGAAAAAATGACTACGCTAAAATTAAGAACTTCCGTTTTCACACCTGAGGAAGTAAAAATGGAAGCCAGAGTAGAAGGAGAAATTTACAATCTCTCTAACTGAAGAAACTTACACCCAGAATATATACGTAGCATCTTTTAATCAATAAGCAAAAGACAAAACCTCCATTCAAAAAGTGAACAAAACATGTTCTGATTTGGAAAAGAAAAGAAAAAACAAAAAGTGAACAAAAGATGTAAACAGGCCTTTCACAAAATATGATATATAAATAGCCAATATTCATATAGAAAGCATTCAGTTTCATTATAAATCAGGGAAATACGGCTTAAAAAATGCAAATTATATTTTCAATGTTTCACATTGCAAAGACCAATATCGAGCTGTTGAATAAATAGAGCAAATAAAATAATCAAATATTAATTGTGGGAGGGTGAATTGTTATGACCCCATTGGAAAACTGTTGTGTAGTATTTAGTGAAGGTAAATAGATGACCCAGCAATTTTACTCCTAGGTACATGCCCAATAGAAATGTATCACGAAGGCACCAAAAGGCAGGGAAGATAGTCTTCATAACAGCACTATTTATGGTAGACACAAACTGGAAATAGCCCAAATAGCTACTCACACTGTGGTGCTTAAATAAATTATGATATATCCAGAATGGAATAGCACACCGCAATGAGAACAAACAAACGACTACTACATACAGAGTATGGATGAATCCTGTAACATGGCGTTGAGCCTAAACAAGGAAATACACAATTTATGATTCCATTTAGAGGCAAGTCAAATTGATGGCGTTATCAGCCAATCTAATAGTTACCTCTAGAGACCTGGCAGGTGAATAGAAGGAACAGGAAGGGAATTGTATGGTGCTGGTAATATCTTATTTCTTGTAGTTGTTTCATGGATATTTTGACTTCATAAAAACTAATTTATATGTATACTTTTGATCTGTGCACTTTTTTATATATGTGTGTGTGTGTAATAACACACATATTATACTCAAGTCACAAATTTACATAAAAGATGCACTTCAGAAAGAAGGGAGTGATTGACAATGATCAAAATTTTAAAGAACAGAATAAACCAAAGACAGTAAATAAATATTGTCATCTTTTTTCCCCATAGAGGCACTGTTCATGTTGATGAGAACAATTTTAGTTTCACATACGAGCTATGTAGCTCAACTTCTTTAATTTATTTCATCACTTTAACCTGCTGGAAACTCTCCCTGCTCACAGATGAGCTGTGGGATGGGAGAATTTCCCCCCTCTTCCCACTGTACTTTGAGATTACTTTTCTCTTCTTGTATACTCATACACCTGGCAATCAGAGAAACTCCCTCAGCAGGCTCACTCTCCAGGGCCAGGCAAACCTCTTTGCCGGGGCAGAGGCATGATGAGCTTGTCAGTTAGCAAGCTTAGCCCGAGGGCATGCGTGGTTGTCACTGATCACACTGTCAGAGGCTCCCTTCTGCCCACACTTCCTGAAGCACTCCCAGGAAGCACCACGGCAAAGCTCTTGGCGTCACACGTGGTGGCTCGCTCTATTACACAAACACAAAGGTGCTTCTGGAGATGGGAAGCAAAGCTCCTGGCTGCAGACAGCTCCTGGTCTGGCATCTATTAGCCCCAGGATGTCCCAGTATTTCCATATTGAGCCCGAATATGGGACAGTTCAAGAACTGGCAAATGGGAGCAGAAAATCAAATAGGGTCCAGCATAGGGAGTCCAGTTCTACAAATCTGCTCCCCCCGCCACCCCTCACCCCTGTGACTCGGATAACCCCCAGTGTCCAGAGAAGCAAGTCCTTCCCCCTGAATGGCCTTCTCATTGCAACCCCCTGCTCTGCAACCCTCGGCAGCAATTTGAACACTACTCCTGCAGCCTGTTCACAAGGCCCTGGTGACCGGTCTTCTTCCAAACCTGTGTTCACCTGTCATGCCGTCACTGTGGCTTTGCCCTGCTTCACTCTTGACCCACCGCACTTTCCTTTCCAGCACAACACAGTCAGGAAATGGACAGGGGTATTGTAGTGGAGTGGCAGAGGGTCTCAGAGTGGAGTTATGTGTTCAAGAGGGAGTCACAGGGATACAGCTTCATATTATTCAAATGACTTTGGCGTAATTTTCCTCCTGCACCTACTCTGGACAGCTGCTTGGAACCTCCTGTCCGTTCTTTCCCTTCCTCAGCACCAAAGAGCCCGGCGTGATTTCTCTGGCTCCCTTGACACCTGAGAAGCACAGTTCATGCCACCTACAGCACAAGGCCACACTTCGTTATTCTCAGTTTAAATTGTTTTTCTATTCTTAAGCCACTGAAGGCCTAGCCACTAGTATCACTGAGCTTCCACGGCAGAATTACCCTGAATTAGGATCACCTTTCCCTAGAACACAGCCCAGAAAAGGCCAAGCTAAGTTTCCCCTTGCACAGTGACACTTTTCGCCCCGTGGACCTCTCCGCCTACCTTCTTCCCACCCGTTCTCTCCAAGCACTGTTTTGTTTTCTTTGCAATTCCATCAGGCAGCTCATGAGAAGAGTGCCCATTTCCGGCCTACTATCTTTACAAGTTGAAGTTTGGTAAAATTCATTATCCTAGGTCAGAAAAGGATCAGAGGATTTAAGAATGTTAGTTGACAGTTTCTTCTAGAACAGTAATAATTTGAATGGATGACAAGGATGATATATGTCAAGTATGACCATTTATGCCTTATTCTATTGCTATTAGAGAAGGCAGACTTTTTTTCAAAAAGGAAAAGGAGAACAAATAAGAAAAAGGTCTGTTTTTTGCTCCTGGGACAGTTTCCACAGACATGTGTATTAGGGTTCTCCAAAGAACCGAAACCAATATGGTGAGTGGGCACATGTGTGTGTCTCTGTGTGTGTAGAAAGGGTGGAGGAGAAAAAGATTAATTACAAGGAATTAGTTCACATGAATATGGAGGCTAAGAAGTCTCAAGATCTTCAGCTGGCGAGCTGGAGAACCGGGAGAACTGATGTATAACTCTATCCCCACTCTAAAGGCCTGAGAAGCAGGGGAATGGGTGGTGTATTTCCACTCCCAAAGCCAGCAGGCTCAAGACTCAAGAATGGATGATGTTTCAGCATGAAATTGAAGGCTGGAAAAAGTAATGTCCAGCTTAAGAGGAGTTCCCTCCTACTCAGCATTGCTATCCTGTCCAGGTCTTGGGCATGAGGCCCCCTGCTATGGCTTGAATATGGTTCGTTAGGCCCACCCACGTCTCATGTTGAAATTGGATTCCCAGGGTTAGAGTGGGGCCTGGTGGGAGGTGTTTGGGTCCTGGGGACTAATTCCTCATGAATGGCTGGGTGCCCTCTGTCCTCCAGATAATGAGTAAATTCTTTTCTCCTTCTGTTAGTTCCCACCAGAGGTCTGGTTGTTAAAACGAGCCTGGCACCTCCCTTCCCTCTCTCTTGCTTCCCATTGTGAGATTTCTAAGCCAGCTCCCCTTCCCGTTCCACCATGACTGGAAGTTCCCTAAAGCCCTCCCCAGACGCAGATGTCGGCTTTGTGCTTCTCCTGCGCCTACAGAACAATGAACCTAATAAGCTCCTTTTATTTAGAAATTACTTAACCTCAGGCATTCCTTTATAGCAGTGTTTTTCAACATTTTTTATATCATGGCACACTTGAAGCTATAGTTAAACTCCCAGGGCACACTTAAATTATGTTGATCAAAAAAAGAGTAAAAAAAAAAAAAAGAATATACTTACGGTGCTTTGAACTTCTTTTGAAAATTATTTAATTAATGATCGTTAAAAAAATTTGAGGCATTGGCGTGGATGTGGAGAAAAGGGAACACTTCTACACTGCTGGTGGGAATGCACACTAATACGTTCCTTTTGGAAGGATGTTTGGAGAGTACTTAGAGATCTAAAAATTGACCTGCCATTTGATCCTATAATTCCTTTACTTGGTATATACCCAGAAGACCAAAAATCACATTATAACAAAGACATCTGTACCAGAATGTTTATTACAGCCCAATTCATAATTGCTAAGTTATGGAAGAAACCTAAGTGTCCATCGATCCACGAATGGATTAATAAATTGTGGTACATGTATTCCATGGAATATTACACAGCCTTAAAGAAAGATGGAGACTTTACCTCTTTCATATTTACATGGATAGAGCTAGAACATATTCTTCTTAGCAAAGTATCTCAAGAATGGAAGAAAAAGTATCCAAAGTACTCAGCCATACTATGAAGCTAATTTATAGCTGTCATATGAAAGGTATAACCCAACTATAACACAAGAATATAGGGAAAGGGGCAAGGGTAGGGAGGGGTGAGGGGAGAGTGGGGTGGAGGGAGGGTAATTGGTGGGGCCACACCTACAGTGCATCTTAGAAGGGTACAGGCGAACCTTGCTAAATGCAGAATACAAATGTCTTCATATAATCACGGAGAAATTGCCGGGAGGGCTATGTTAATCAGATTGATGAAAATAGTTAAGATTGTATATGAAGCCAGCACATTGTACCCCTTGATTACAGTATTGTACACAGCTATGATTTAATGATAAAGATAATAAAAAAAAAAAGTGAGACTTGTCATGTAGATTTAGAACAATCATGAGAGTTTCCAGTGACTCTGTCCTTTCTCTCAGGAATTCTTATGAACAGAAATTTCCTTTATATATGTAAATTCATTTATGAAAAAGTTTTAAGATATGCAATTAAGGGCCAGGAGTAGTGCTTCATGCCAGCAGTCCTAGCACTTTTCCCTGAGGCAGGGAAATTGCTAAGCCAGTTACTAGTCAGATCCAATCTAATCCCAGACTCAGATCTAGTCTGTTTCCAAATTTACTACAGTGTTTCTTGCAACTTTCAAACCAGCTAGAATCAGAAATGTTCTCAAGCAAACTCACAAATTTTTCAGAATCCAAGAGATGACTTATCCATGGCCCCAGTAATGGACACATCTGCCAGGTACCTCACGAGTCCATATGGTGTTTGGGGAGGACTCCTTGGAACCTACCTCTGACAAATTGAATTTAACAGAGTTTAATTGAGCAAAGAACAATCTGCACATCAGGCAGCTAACCCAAAGCAAGTTCAGAGAGACTCCAGCACTACAATGTGGTTAAAGATTCATAAATAGCATAGCTCAGGTGGTCAGCAAAGAGAAAGAAGTAGAGATGGGTGGGGGAAAACAGGGCTAACTCTTAGCGGGGACAGGCAGCTGACATTTTCACTTCTGACATTTTAACTAAAGTATCCTTCTGTGTGAACCCGATAAGCCTTAACATAGGTTATAACTTAATCAAGGAAATAAGAGGTGTCTCCAAAAAGGTAAAAAACTTGGTTTCTGTGAAATACAAAAATGGCTGGACTTGACAAAAGAAGAGTTTCACTGGCTTTAAGCTGAATTGTTTCCACATATTCTGTCTGCCTTATCTCTAGTGTCTCAGCTTCCCAGCTGAAAACTTACAAAGAAATATCTAAAAACCCACCAAGTAAAGGAAATCAAAAAAGTGCACTGAAGGAAAGAGAGTCAATGGAAGCTTGAGTTACACAAATACCACACACACAAAAACAAGTTCATTCCCTGCCTGAGAATTGACCCAGCAATGAGCACAACTCATTATATTATGTGATGAAAATGTGCTTTGCCTTTGTAGTCTTCTTCCCAACAACATATAAGCCCAGTCTAATCGTGAGACAAACATTACACAAATCCTAATTGAGGGATACTCTATAAAATGCCTAACTATTATGCCTAAAAAACAGTCAAGGTCATCAAAAATAAGGGAAGTCTGAGAAACTGTCACAGCCAAGAGGAGCTTAAGGAGGTAGGATGACCAAAGGTAGTGTGGTATCCTGGATGGTATCCTGAACACAAAAAAATAAGTAAAATATAAGGAAATCTGAATAAAGCATAGACTTTAGTTAACAGTAATATACAAACATTGGTTCATTAATTGTAACAAATATACCACACACTAAAGCAAGCTGTTAATAACAGGAGAAACTGGGTGTGAGTACATGGAAACTCTTGGGACCATAGTTGCAATTTTTCTATAGATCTAAAACTGTTTTAAAATCAAAAATTTAGGGCCAGGTACAGTGGCTCATGTTTGCTATCCCAGCACTTGGGAGGCTGAGGTGGGTGGATCACCCGAGAACAGCCTGAGCCAGAGCGAGATCTCGTCTCTGAAAATAGCCAGGCATTGTGGTGGGTGCCTGTAGTCCCAGCTACTTGGGGGGCTGAGGCCCAGGAGTTTGAGGTTGCTGTGAGCTATGACACCATGACACTCTACCAGGGTGACAAAGTGAGACTTTGTCTCAAAATACATAAATTAATTAATTAAACCTTTGTTTAAAAAACATTTATTTTATAGCTTCTATTGAATTATGCAATTAAAGATACACTAGTGGTTCAAAGGCTCTTCAAATTTTCACTAAAAACAATTGACGCAAATCCATCAGTCAATACTTTTTGTAAATTTTTCGTTTAGCTCATATTTTTCCATCTTGTCTGCAAGAATATAATGAATGCTGTAGTGGGTTCAATAATGTCCCTTCAAAAAATCATTTCCATCTAGAACATCCAAATGTGACCTTATTTGAAAATAGGGCTTTTGCAGATGTATAATTATGTTAAAATGTGGTCATACTGAATTAAGGTGGGCCCTAAATCCAATGACTGGTGTTTGTAGAAGAAGAAGAAGATAGAAACAGTGAGGGGAGATTGTATACGTGGTCCCCAACTTATAATGGTTCAACACAGGATTTTTTACCATTGCAATAGTGCAAAAGCAGCATGCATTCAATAGTAACTGTATTTCAAGTACCCATATATCCATTCTATTTTTCATTTTCAGCATAGTATTCAATAAATTACATGAAATAGTCAGTTTTATCCTGAAACATTTGTGTAAGATGATTTTTCACAAGTGTAGGCTAGTGTAAGTATCCTGAACACATTTTTTTAAGGTAAGCTAAGCAAAGCTATGATGTTCTGTACATAAAGCATATTAAAAGTATTTTTGACTTGTGATATTTTCAATTAAAGATGGGTTTATCAGGATATAACTCCATTGTAAGTCTAGTCAGTCAACCCAATTGACTGTCTATGAAGACAAAGGCAGAGACTGGAATTATTCTCCCATAGCCAAGGAACCACCAGGAGTTGGAAGTGGTGTGGAAGTGTTCTTCCCTATAGCCCGTAGGGTGAACAGGGCCTTATAGATGCTTTAATTTCAGATTTCTAACCTCTAGAACAATGGAAGAATAAATTTATTTTTTAAGCCACTAAATTTGTGATAATTTGTTCTAATAGCCCACTGAACCTAATACAAATGGATTTACTAACTATCTCACTAAATCAAGGTACAAAGTTTCTTAGTAATTCTCCTAAAGACTTTTCGGAACACATCTGAGACCCATATCTCAGAGCTTGTCTCATTCGCTTTCATTTCTTGCCAGCTACCGACTGTTGTTCTTTGATCCCATCTGTAAGTCCTTTCAGTGTACTGGAATAGAATTTATCAGCCTGCCTGGAGGAAGGACACTATCACCCTCCCCGGTACTCAGACCATACATCTTGGTGTCATCCTTACCACCTCTTTATCTCTCGCTCCACTCTCTTAATCAAAACCAAGCACTATCGCTAAAATTCATACACTTTTCTGTAGCCCAATGTCACTTCCCTAGTCTAGGCCACCATCATTTCTACAACAAAGTTCTGCATATTCACCCATCCAACAAACAGTTATTGACTATCTACCAGGATACAAACACTTTGCAAGGCACTCTGGATGCAAAAGTGAATTAAACAGAGACAAGATCCCTGACCTGATGGAATTTATTACACAGTCAGGAAAACAAACATTAATCAAATCTCCCAGACTAGCATAAAATTGTCTCAGTAACACTACCTTTGAAGGAGAAGTTCTATAATGCTGTAAGTGAGTTCTTTTGAAGAGAGTTTTTTTTTTCCTCTCTCTAGACTAGAAGTCAAAGAAAATATCTTGAAAGACTTAAACAGAATGTTAAAAATGGATGGTTGGATTTATATAAGTTAACTACACTGATAATGCAGCTCCAATGTGTTTTTCAGATTTATATTATATAATTTAATATACAACTTTTAAAATAGTTATTTAAAAAGCACAATAAATGAGATATTGGTAATGACCTTGGACACACTACTTGACCTCATCTGGGATATGTTCAGGTGACCACAGTTTCCTGGCTTACCTGTCATCCCAGTCATGGGACTACATTTTCATTACCTATTTGTACAATATATCCATCTGTCTCAATAGGTTGAAAATCTTTGGAAACCTCTAAATTACCACACTCCAAACACCAGCGACATTCTACTAACTGTCCCCCCGACCCCATAGGCACTCAATACATGTTTTTAAATTGGACGAATAAGCTAAAAGTAACAGTGTGACTGTTGGACTTCTGTTTAAATACCTTCTTACTGCATGCAAATGTCCAGAGGATGGTGAGGGGTGGGGAGGACAGAATGAACTTGGACCTCTACCAAAGGTGTGCTTTCAAAAGAGCATATTTTTAAATCTTCAGCATTATTTAATTTCATTCATGGATGAAAACAAGAACTAGGCAGTTCATCCCTCACTTACTCCCACTGCAAAGTATACCTGATTATCTATTTGTCCTAATGATTCTTTAGTATGAAACCCTCGCTGTGACTTCCAAACAGTGCCAATTATTTTCCAAACAATGACGAGTTGATGAGCCATATTAAGTGCCTTTTCTTGTCATACGCTAATTAGAATTCTTCCTCATAGGTAAAGTTCCTTAACACAACATAAAAATATTACTCTGAAATTCAAGGTCATGTTTGCACTGAATAAATTAACTTAATTCAAATGTCACATTGATTAGAGCTATTGAGTATACGCGCATATGCTCCTAGTGCATGGGATACTCCTGGAATTGCTGAGTGATCTTTGCATATTGACATTAAAAAAAAATTTTTTTTTTTTGAGAGGAAGAAAGATGATTGATTTCCTAGAGGTAGAGAAAACTTCTTATCAACAGGAATCCAAACAATGTCTTCTTTTATAACCATCAATAATTTTTTGAAACATGAAGAATGGTGTACTTCTTATTAAAAAATATGGTAAATAAGAAACTTTAGACATTACAGAGAATGAAGAATTTCCTAGCATTTAAAAGAATTATAGGCTATCACAGGCCCATAAATTGATGCACAGACATCAATTTTAATCTGAAATGCAATGAATGACCTTTCTTAGAGATATTATTTGGACAATTCTCCCTTATTTTTTAGTCGTTTATACTTAACAAGGAATATTTAACTCCTATAGATAAGAAAATGTGTACAAGTCTCACACTTCAACAATTCTTATCTTTGTTCAAGAATATTAATGTAATTTGTAATTTTAGGGACACCCAATCTTTGGGAAAAGGCAGAGTCAGAAAAATTAATGCAGGTACATTTGGCTTCATCTTTTTCTGGGGCTCTGAAATGTTGGTTGCATCCGGCCTCTTGACTATGACTATCACTTCCTTTAGCTCCTGTTAAAACACAAATCTTCAAAAGGTAACAATTCTTTCAGCAATAAAAGCAGACCATCCTTTCCTCTGAGCACATGAGCTCTACCAGTTATGGTCCCCTGACTCAGTGGGCAGAGGTTTCTTCACATGTGCCATCTTCATCTGACTGGAGTGTCTTACAGAAGCACTGTTTTTACAAGTGCCGGGACTTATTTTTGATGTTTATTGTAAAGAAAATTTGAGTGCTGAATATTTACATAATCGCCTAGGTCTCTTAATAAATATTTGCAGTTTTGTGAATGCATCCTTTCAGCCTGTTGCTCAGGTTGTTGAGTTTACTTTCTTAAAATTGCCAACCAAGTCCCCAATGAGAGACCCAGGAAATTACAAGCACATTCACTCTTTGCCTACAATTCTGATACCATGTTCTAAAGTCAGGATATTTTTCCAGAAACTCAGTATTTCTGTTTATTTATTTATTATTTATTTGAAACAAAGTCTCACTCTGTTGCTGAGGCTAGAGAGCTATATCATCAGCCTAGCTCACAGCAACCTCAATCTTCTAGGCTCAAGAGATCCTCCTGCCTTATCCTCCCTAGTAGCTGGGACTATAGGTACCTACCATGTAACCTGGCCAATAGTTCTGCTTTTAGTAGAGATGGGGTCTTGTTCTTGCTCAGCCTGGTCTCTAACTCCTGAGCTCAAGAGATCCTCCAACCTTAGCCTGCCAGAGTGCTAGGATTATAGGCATGAGCCACTACACTTGGCCACAAAGAAGTATTTCAAGTATCCTACTGCTCAGGGTAGGTAAGAGTTTCTATGGACTCGTCAGAAGGATCAGGCTCCTCCAGTGTAAAATCAGCTTGTGTTGTTCTATTAGACGCAGAATGGACTTGACTAAATCAAACAGTCTCATTACCAGTGTTTTATATATATAATTTTGGGATTTATTTCCTTGATGCCTGAAGGTACTCTTAGAGTAAAAGAAAGAGGGCAGCACGTGAAGTTATATTCAAATTTGTCTAGGATAGCTCACCCTCCCATTTAATGCAGACAGTTTGCTCAGGCAGATTTAAGCCCAGAAACAAGAGAATGCCCATGAAGAATACACGTAGTTTGGTAAAACTTTCAAATGCTGGTGGGATAAGGGTTGGATTGGAATATTTTAATAAATTGCTATAAAAATTAAAAAATTTAGTCTCCAGAATCTTATTTAAATCTCTCCCACATATGAACCCTTACAGTATCATTTGAGGTACCCTCCCAGGAGTGGCCAACTTGCAGCCCTTGGGCACATGCAGATTACGTGAGGACTTTTTTATTCACTATGGTGGTGGATATCATGAAAATTATGCACAGAATGTTTTCTTTCTCATTGGCTTTCATTAATGTCAGTGTATTTAATGTGTAGCCCAAGACAACTCTTCTTCCTCCAATGTGGCCTCTAGAAGCTGAAAGTTTGGATGTTCCTGCTTGATAAGAAAAGCATCAAGATAAGAGGACTATATCCTAAAGTCATTTCAAACAGCTTTCAAATACTGTTTCATAGGAAAACAGAAAAAAAACAAAAGTGCTGTGCAAGTTTGTTCAAACATTTTGAAATTTGCTAGAGAAAGATAATTTTATGTCTCGGCTTGTGTTTTACATATACTAAAAAGCAGGAGGAAAATACACATATGCTTGGTGTTCAGACAGGGAAATAGAGGACAGGGCGGGATCTTCCACCAGTTCCTCTGACTGACCCCCATACTTTGGTGCACACCTTTAGGTTCCTTGTTTTTGTGGGTTCCAGAGACTGAACAGCTCACATCCTTGGGCTATTTAATCTCATTTCACAGAGTTTCTGGTGGGAGTCTTGCAGGTGGGATCCACCCTAACACTGAGCTGCACCTACCTACCTACCCATCCTGAATTATGGATACATGTCTACATGGCTTGTTCTGAAGAACACTCATAACAAAGTTATTCTTCTTAGATACTGAGCTGAGATTGAAAATAGTATCAACCACCAAGGATATCAGTAAAGAAGTAATTCTCACTTAATATACCAAATCCAGAAAGCTTAAAAGCAAACATTTCAGCATTGTCACAGAATTGAATTTGCTAAGGAGATTAAATATTATATAAGAAAGAAAATCCAACATCATGACGATCAAGCAGTAGTAAAACAAATTCATCCAAAGAAATGCATGAAGCATAAACCAAGAACTGTAGTGTACACAATGCAATGTTCTACCAACTGAATTCTTTTATGACATTCATCGAGTGGGAATAAAATAATAAAATATGTTTCCTCAAAATATTCTTATTTTGAAGCAGCATTGTTAAAGTTTGGTCAAAATATTCTGTACTTTTAACTCATCTAATTCATATCTAAATCAAGGTTTGTAATGTAACTGTTTCCCAAAAGAGATTCCAATGCAAATTCATCTGGGCAAAACCCCTTATGCTTGTGGGAATAGCTAGTTTGCAAAAGCACTGAGTCAGCCCTCTGGGTATCCAAAGGTGCTTAGAATCAAATTGGAGAGAGAAGATGAGGACAAAGATTCAGAATTAGAACCTACTCTGGATCCTGTACTGTTTTAGATTCTTGCCCAGTGTTCTAAATCAAGGGATGTTGTTTTATTTTGTATTTCAATCAAGAGAGGTACAAAGAGCCAAGTAAGAAATGGTTGGAATTCTGAATAATAATACTAATAAGTAACAATGGCAAACACTGAGAATTTCCATTGGCTAATACTATCCTAAGTACTTTACACATAATAAATAACTCATTTAATGCTCTCAACAATTAAAGGATACAAGTGTCATTATTATTCCCATACTACAGGTAAGGAAACTAGGAAAGAAAGAAGTTAGATTATTTGCCCTACCCCCTACACACATTTATTATTAAACATGTGAATTGATCTCCATTCCTTCCACAAACTCCATTAAATGAAAACAAAAGAAGAAAAAGGTATAAACCACTAAGGGCAAAGAAAAGGAGAGGGGATAAAACAGCTGATGGGAGATGTCATTTTTTTTTTTAATAACAAAAAAAGTTGGCATAGAAGATGTGACTGGACAGCTGAGATATCGAATTCTAAGTGTACCACAGTACGAAGTAAACCAAAACCCCAGCAAACTGAGGGAGTCTCAGGAATTAGAGGAACAAAGTATGAGTGAAGGACTCTGGTAGGACAGGAACCAGAAAGCAAGACACACAAGACCCCCTTCTGCCTTTTCTCAGTTAGGCACAAAAGTACTCCAGATCAAGAAGGAGAATAAGTCTCATGGTCCAAAGAAACAAACACATAGTGACTTGATTTGGGGATGTACACAGAGCTGAAACTGGACTCAAATGGGTGTTCAATGGGAATCAGCACACTGACTTCTCTAGTGTCCTGATCCCAGGGTGTCTGTAGCCAGACTGTTTCCTCTAGGCAAAAGATTAGAGAAACTAAGCAACTCCAAGGAAAGATCTCTAGGTTCTGATATTTAGGGGCCACCAAGTAAGAAGGCTGGTTCCCTATCTGGTCATTGCATTTGTGAAGGCCACTGGTAAACAAGAAGAACCTTTTAATCTACCTTTAAGTACCTCACTGTTAAATAGGAACATTAGCATTAATACTACCCATCATTAATATGAAAAATAAAGGGAAAAAGAAAAAACACACTGAAGTCATAGGAAAAGAAGATAATGTGAGAAGAATAAGAAAATTTTCTTTCCTCAGACCAATAAAATAAGATACTACCTCTTTGTGGGCAGAGGCAAGACTGCTGACTGGAGTCAGCTTTCCACAGATGGTCCCATCCAGAAGGAGAATTAAAGGAAAGAAGTTTAGCAAGTAAGCCGATGGTTTGGAGCTGAGCCAAGAGAGAAAGTTGAAGAACGCATATCAACTCTGCTGAGGTGACCTGTGATCCCAAGGAAACAAACAATAGGTACAAAATCCATCGCCAAGCAAATGGGAGTCCCCTCCCCCATGAGAACAGCTCACAGTACTCTATACAAGCAAGTGAGCAGAGTTCAGATCCCCTCCTTTTTCTCCCATGGGATAGACCCTCTAAAAACTAGAACTCCTTCCCTAGTGAGAACTTACGAGTGTGCCATGGCACTCTCTCACCAGCATAAAACTGTACGTATTCTTTACCTGCAATTCAGAACTCCTAGCACTCCCCTCCACTCTCACCCCAAGGTCTGGAAGCCTGTACCCCATGGAGTCCAAATTCTTGGGCATTTTCTTAAGAGGTGTGGACAGGGCATGGGCTGTTGCTGGTCTGTGCTAATTCTGCAACAAGGGAGTAAGGAGAAAACAGTGAACTGAGGCTGAGGGAACCCTACAGGAGAAGGAGATGTGGTGCCCCACGGCACAGAGCAACAACAGCAGCAGCAGCAGCAGTGGTGGCAGGAACAATAGGGCTCACACCCCTGGGGATATTTTGAAGAGACACTCCAACTTTCTGGGCAACCAGAGGGAGCCAGGCATCTTCTCCAGTGGCAGCCACTGGCAGAACAGATCTGGGATGGAAACACAGGGCCCATGAGTAAATGGTATGCTTGAGGCAGTACCTGCCCAGGTGGGGTGCAGCAGGAATGGAGAATAGAAGACGCATGTGCAGAGACGGCATACTCCCAGGGAAGGGCTGAGCAGAAGGACTGCTTTAATGAGCCTGAGACACACCCGGCCCTCAAAGGATCACAGCTGAGACCAAAACAGGCAGGAAGAGGCAGAAACTAGAAGCTGAGTATGACCTCTGACTGCCTCCGCCCCCACACAGATTGCAGCCAAGACGGACCCACCAGCTCCAGGCAGCAGCACAGACCAGGGCTGAGTCGCAGGTTCTGTGAACTCAAACAGCATCTGATCCCCAAGGGAATATAGCAGGGACAGAATCAAATTCTGTGAAATTGTTCTGTGGTGTCATCAATCAGGGGTGGGGCTGGAACTAAGTGAACCGCCCCAGTTTCCATTAAGCACCCAAGGTTGTCAGGCCTCAGCTCCCCCTGCTGGATGGTGGCAAAGTGTGGAGGCCTGGCCGAAGAGACATAGATCTCCCTGTGACTCAGGCATGTACAAACTCCTGCAGTATTTGCTCATTGGAGGGAATGGGGTCATAGCCCTATGGGGTTACCAGTAACTGGATGTGACAAAGGTGTAATTGGGGAAGGAGGCATCAACTTTCCCAGACTAATGCATTTGCTGGGGGTTGGGGGATCCTTCTAACTCCATGGAGCATCAGAACAAGTCATACTTGAGCTGCCAGCAGACCCCTGCTATCTAGTTACCAGAGACCTTTTAATCTCCATCACTTGACACCAGTGCTATCTAGGACAATTGATTTGGATCTCTTGGATTGGACCAATCACCCAAGGACTATCCAAAGTGGTACCCTGGGTGTGTGGTTGTGGGAAGATTTGATCTTCCTTTTCCAGGTGTTGCCCGTGGGGTGACTTAATTGCTGGTATTTCTCCACAGTTGAGACTTCAAATCAGAGTAACTGATTCACTAAGGTAGGACAGAGACCAGCTGAAAACAAGACACAGCCACTTAGCCCCACCACAACAAGTACGTCCCCAGTGTCTCAGGCCGTAGCACTGTACAAGTCCTTTGCAAAGCTCTAGGGGAAAAGGTATAGGCACAAGTCCCAGCTCTGGGGCAAAGGGCTGGTTAATCACTACTCCAGGAGCCCCCAAACCCAACTTCAACTTCTCTGCTCATCTAGCCAAATGATGTAAAATAATCATGGGGCAGAATCAGCAGGAAAACTCCAGTAACATGAATAACCAGAGTAGATCAACTCCCCCAAGGAACGATATGGCAGACACAACTGAAGATCCCATTCATAGACAAATAGCTAAAATGTCAGAATCTAGATTGAAAATAAGATTAATAGAATGGAGGTAAAGTTGGAATTAGAAATTCAAGGAGCATTTCAAAAGTTGTCTCAAGAATTTAGTGAATTCAAAGACAAAATCACCAAAGATTTTGACACATTGAAACAAGAATTTGCAGCCCTCAAAGATCTGAAAAATATAGTAGAATCCCTCAGTAACAGAATGGAACAAGCACAAGAAAGGATTTCTGACATTGAAGACAAAGCTTTTGAATGCTCCCAAACTCTCAAAGAGGAAAAGAAATGGAGAACAAAAATGGATCATTCTCTCAGAGAGTTCTGGGATAATTTGAAGAAAACTAATATTCATCTTATAGGAATCCCTGAAGGCACCGAAGTGGCTTCACAAAGCACAGAGACTCTTCTTCATGAGATTATGAAGGAGAACTTCCCAGACACGCCAAGAGATTCTGCGATTCAGAAAGCAAACAGTTTCAGAACTCCTGCACAACTTAACCCAAATAAGATGTTTCCTAGGCACATTATAATTAACTTCGCCAAAGTTAAAATGAAGGAGAAAATTTTGCAAGAAGCTAGACAGAAGAAAACCATAACCTATAAGGGGAGAATATTAGAATGACTGCAGAACTCTCTGCTGAAACCGTTCAAGCTAGAAGAGGGTGGTCATCAACTTTTAATCTCCTAAAACAAAATAACCTACAACCCAGGATCCTGTATCCAGCCAAAGTGAGTTTCATTTATGATGGAGAAATTAAATACTTTAATGACATTCACATGTTGAAGAAATTTGCCATAACTAAACCAGCTCTCCAGGATATTCTCAGACCAATCCTCTATAATGACCAGTGCAATCCTCTACCACAAAAGTAAACTCACTCAGAAACATTTGATCAAATTCCAACTTCCACAGTGGTTAAAGGCTTAAAAATGTCCACTGGAATTTCAAAAAATGCGATACCCAAAATTCTACCAGGCTTGTCAATATTGACAATTAATGTGAATGGCTTAAATTTACCTCTAAAGAGGCACAGATTGGCTGACTGGATACAAAGTCTTAGGCCAGATATCTGCTTAATACAAGGATCTCATCTTATCTTAAAAGATAAATACAGACTTAGGGTGAAGGGATAGTCATTTATATTTCAAGCAAATGGAAATCAGAAAAAAGGAGGTGTTGCAATTTTATTAGCAGATACAATAGGATTCAAGCCAACAAAAGTAAAGAAAGATAAGGATGGTCACTTTCACCATTGTGGAAGTTGGAATTTGATCAAATGTTTCTGAGTGAGTTTACTTTTGTGGTGGAGGATTGCACTGGTCATTATGGAGGATCAGTCTGAGAATATCCTGGAGAGCTGGTTTAGTGAAGGGTAACACTCATCATGATTTGATTTCAATTATTAACATTTATGCACCCAACCAGAATTCACCTCAATTTATAAGAGAGACTCTAACCAATATGAACAACATGATTTCCTCCATGACCATATTAGTCAGAGATTTTAACACTCCTTTGACAGTGTTGTATAGATCTTCCAAAAAGAAGCTAAGCAAAGAATTTTAGACTTAAACTTAACCATTCAACAGTTGAATTTAACAGACATCTACAGAACATTTCATCCTAACAAAACTGAATACACATTCTTCTCATCACCCCATGGAACATACATAAAAGTAGAGAGTTCATATATCAAATTCACATACTTGTAATAGATTTATTTTTGTAAAGAACAAAGTTGAGGGTCTTTTGGTACTCCTTACTGATTCCCCTCCTACTCTGTCCCACCCTGGAGAAGTCGCTATGCTTCAAGCACTTGCATGATTTTTAGGTCATTGATTTATAGGTTTATCTCTACAATGTTACACTGCTTCTAGGTTTTCAAGCTTTATATGGGAACACTGTTGGATCGATCGTACACATTAGTTTGCATTTGCCTTTCTCATTGCACACTGCATTCCTGAGGTTTAATTAACCACACTGATGCATAGTTTTCATTCATTTTAACTGCTAAGTATATTCCACTGAAGAAAGGATAACACAATTTACATATTGGTCCCCCATTGGTGGGCATTTGAATTATTTCCAGATTTTCAGAGTTACCATCCATACAGCAATGATCATTTTAGATGTGTCCTCTTTAAAAAGGTGGGGTGAATTACAAAGCACGAGCCTGGAATATTTTCAGACTTTTATAGACATGACCAAATGAGCATGGCACAGTGATTCCACCAACTTACATTTAACTTTCCCTCTCCTTTCTCCAAGAAATAAATGAGTTCTGGTTGTCCAAATCCTCCCCTAAACTCTAGGCTGTAACTTTTGACAGCTGCAACTTTTTAGGAGTGGAGACCTGCTTTGGCCTCATCGTGACAATCATTTCTGCTGAGGATGGGCCATGTTTTTTTCAGGTCCAAGCAGTCCAAATGAAAAACTGATGTTCCTTCTACAGAATTTCTCCACCTTTGCTTGCATCTGTCTTCCTAGACTGTCCCACTCTGTTCACCACATACTTGAAGACAAACTCATCATCTTTTCCCGCAGTGCAGTTCCAACCACTTCTCACAGATGCCTCTTTCCTTCGTCAGAGGTCTGTGCCCATTTCACAGTTATCATTTGCACTTAGGATTCACAAGACCACTTTTCCACTTTGTCTTCAATACAGGCCCTGTCAATGAAGTTACTGTAAACAAGTCTTATACTATCAAGACTGAAAATACGAAGCCTTTGCATTTGGATAATATGAAGATAATATGAAACCTTTGCATTTGGATAGGCATGGCAGATTTACAGACTTCCTTCATAGTATTCGTCATGGTTGCTTTTGAGTGTGAAGATCTCTCTCTCTCTCTCTCTCTCTTTTTTTTTTTTTTTAGAAAAAGCCTCACTCTCTCCAGGCTAGAGGGAAGTGGCTTCAGCCCAGCTCACAGTGATCCTCCTGCCTCAGTACCCACCACAATGACCAGCTAATTTTTCTATTTTTAATAGACACAGGGTCTCACTCTTGCTTGGGCAGATCTAGAACTCCTGAGTCAAGCAATCCACCTGCTTCAGCTTCCCGGAGTGCTGAGATTACATGTGGGAACCCCCTCACCCAAATGAGTGTAAAGACTTCTTTTCAAATGTAAAGAAAAATCATTAAGCTTCCCTCATGACAGAAGTATACATTAATTTAGGAAATACAAAATTATGCAAAACTATTATATTTTTAATATCACTCTTAACTGAATTTTATTTTTTTAATCACAAAAATATCTATATATTTTCAAAACCTGGTTGAATGTTTCATGACCTGTACATTTAGCAGTCCATCTAAGAACAAAGCCAGATTTAAAAAACAAGTATTCTGGAAAAAGAAAATTTGTGAAAAACAATTTAGGTCACAGTTGAAGTCTCGTGAGAGGTGGCAAAGGACAGCTATTAATAATGCACAGCAAACCTTCTTAAAATCCTCCTTCCTCAGTTCTTTTCCTCTTTCCCTCCATGCCCTACTATTGTCTTAACTTTCTGGTTTGATTGTTTAAGCTCCCTGCACTTGCTTCTAACTGAACTGAAGATGCTGCTCCTTTTTCTCTTTATCCCTGGGTCTCTCTCTGTTTCTCTCTGTTTGCCTTTGTCTCTCTCTATTTCTCTCTTCTTCCTACCCATTCTCTAAAGAGTCCCTTTCCAAACTCTACCTTTACCAACTTTTCTGAGCAGCACCACAAAGGCCCAGCATTAGCCTGAAACCCCCAGATCCTTACCTGAGTAATCCAGGGGAGGGCAAAGTTGCAGGAATACATTGCAAGCTCAATCTGTTCATGAGCAGCTGTTATTTTTTTCAAACTATGAAAATTTTAAGGATTTGTAGCAATTCTTCAGCATTTCAAGGGTCCACAGCCTATGGTAGCAACCACTGCCTTATCTTCTACTTCTTTAAAACCTCTGCAGAATCCAGTGAAAAATTTATAAAGTGTATTTTGTGACAGAACAAGGCAGCAACACTTTCTAAATTTAAACTGATACTGAAACATGTCCATTCCTATAAATCAATGTTTCCACCATGACTAACTTAAGGACTCCTGCCCTGACAAAATGTCAGGGACAGTATTGGAGTGGATTTAAGGTGATTCAACCACCAAAGTTATTGAGAACTTTTCATTGCTTTTTACCCCATAAATGGGTCAATTTTCACAGTTATTATTTTCACAATAATCCCCACTGACCCACATCTGACATTTAGTACAACCTATGTGAAAATACTGGAAGCCTCAGCAGAATTAAAATTACAAAGGTGGGAAGGAATACAAGAGGAATAAAAGGGTAGGAGAAAAGTGTAAATGTATCAAGAACCCTGGTACCACATTTCTTTAGACAACACAGGAAAATGAGGCCAGTCCCAACATACAACCTAAGTTTGTAGCATTCTAAGTACGTAAGTTGCAGATTTTCTAGGCCACCTCTTCTTTTGCAAAATGTCCTCTTGGCTTCTAAAGAATTACTGAGAAGTCAGATATGCAAGAATAAAAATAAATAATAATCACATACATGTACATGAACTGAGAACAGTAAAAGCAGTGCAATAAGGAAGAACAGAAATGCACATGTCGGGAAGCGTCACTTAAGGACTGGGCTCTCCCAGTAACCACCTGTGCACAGAGAACAGTGACTTCCACTCTCATCTTTCTGAGATAGTTTTGGATAGGTCATCCCTAGCTTTCCTTCCAGCTCTGAAATTCAGAATTCTGAAACTCTTCCCATTGGAGTCAGCCTCACTCACCTCTACAAAAAACAAACAATCAAAAGATCATTAAAAGGTGGGTCTACATCCCTGCTCTGCCCCCAGGTGCGTGACCTTGTGTCATTAACTTCTTACTTTCTTATTATTATTATTATAGTTATTACATGTACTATTAATAGTACTACTTCATATCCTTTCAATGTGTAATAATACTTTTCTTATAGTGTTGCTGAGAGCGTTATGTACAATAAGCTTATAAATATATATTCTAAATAATAAAGCATTATGTAAATGTTGATTGTTAATATTTTCACAGTCCTGTTGACAGGGCTTGTTCCTCTCATAGCAGTGAGATAATAGGAGATTGAAATGTTCTAGGATATCAGCTAGATCAATATAGCTCCCTATTTCTGGTCCATACCCTACAAATGCTGAGCCCTGTTTTTTTATCGTTTGTTTTTTATTAAATCATAACTGTGTACGTTAATACAATCATGGGGTACAATGTGCTGGTTTTATATACAATTTGAAATGTTTTCATCGAACTAGTTAAGAGAGCCTTCACGGCATTTTCTTAGTTATTGTGTTAAGACATTTATATTCTGCACCTAGTAAATTTCACATGTACCCTTGTAAGATGTACTGTAGGTGTGGTCCCACCAATTACTCTCCTTCCGCCCATCCTCCCCCCTCCCCACCTCTCCTTCTCCCCTTTATCCTTCCTGAACCCTGTTTTATTCTCAAATGCTATGAGAATGAACAAGTCTAGAGATGTAGCCAACATACAACATGAGGACTTTAGTTAACAAAAGTGTATTGTATTGGAAATTTTTCTTAAATAAGTACATTTTAGTAACTTTATGAGATAATGAATATCTAATTTGCTTCACTACAGTAACCATTTGACTACCTGTATGTATCCTATAACATCATCTTGTAAACTGCAAATATATACAATAATATTTATTAAAAATAAAAGAAAGAAAGAAAAGGAAAGGTGAGGGCTTAATACCACTCTTCCTCCTCAAAATAAACAGAAAAGAAAAATTTCTGGGTCTGTGGCATTTGCATAGACCCAGCAGCCAAAATTGTGAAACAGTCTTATAATTAATTATTCTATTTTTAAAATATGAAATAATTTCCATAATTAGAGATAGCAAAGATCACCAGTAATTTCTCTTCAAGTAATTAAAGACCTATTATTACATTTTTTTAATTAAATGAAGAGTGGAATAGTGTTATACCAAAGTAAGAGAACTTAGCAAATTCAAATATGCTAATATCATTTGGTAAAAATCTACAATGCTAACCTTTTATTCCTAAACCGTTCATGTGCCTAAGTTTGAGATTTTTTTTTTTTTAAAGTTTTCTCTTGGATGTTATTTTTGCTTCACCTTCAGAACCTTTGGATTTTTTTTCTCCAAACTCCAAAATGATTTTACTGAATAGTCCTGACCAAGAGTTACCAAGAAATATTTGCCCTGAGGGGAAATGCATTAAAAATGAACACTAGCTTCCATAGGATAGGTTATTTCAATGCTCATCTATTTCTCTGAAGCCTTGTACATTCTGTGAGACTAACAAGTTCTTTGCCAACATTCATATTCCTACTACTACTGTTTAACATGAGTATGTA
The DNA here is from genome assembly GCA_963574655.1 of Perodicticus potto. Classification (NCBI taxonomy): domain Eukaryota; kingdom Metazoa; phylum Chordata; class Mammalia; order Primates; family Lorisidae; genus Perodicticus; species Perodicticus potto. The sequence continues at coordinate 2,683 of CAUYRH010129911.1, read as the reverse complement.
CCTAGTTACCTGTAACTCAAAAGGAAGCTAGCGAACGGTTTTTATAATATTAGAATGTTCAGAGCCTCTGCTTCCAAGTAATAAATCTCATGGTGGAAATGTGTTTCTCTTGGACCATTCACAAGTCAGAATCACTTCACTGAGTCTTCCTTCTCCCTGAGTCTTCTTCCTCACTGCCCCAACAAGCTAGTGGTTTGGAACAATCCCATCCAGGGAAATCTTGCAGAATGAGAACAGAAATCTCCCTTGATGCTCTCTCCATTCCTTTCCCAAGCTGTATTCATGCTTTGACTAAATGAAATGTTTCTAGAATAAGATGATAATTTTGTTGTTTGGTTAATAGATGAATAAGCAGGAATACAATTTTCTTCAAGCTCCTGGCTTTACAAAAAAAAAATCTTTTGGAAGAGAAGAGCCTAATTTCCTGGCTACATATAGCATTTGAATCAATGCTGATTGTTTTAGAAGAACCTACTGTGTATTCATCTTTCAAAGGAAAAGGAGAACAAGTTGAGGGTGAGGAAGTATCCAAAGGAAGTTACTGTAGAGGAAAGAGGCAAAGATGAAAGGACCTTAGCTTTAAAGAAAGAAGAAAATTCTTTGAAAGTTTCTCTTCAAGTCTTTTGCCCACCCTGAGATTGGATCACTTGTTCTTTTCTTGCTAATATGTTTGAATTCTCTGTGTATTCTGGTTATTAAACTTTTGTCGGAGGCATAACCTGCAAATATTTTCTCCCATTTTGAGGGCTGTCTGCTTGCTATTCTTACTGTGTCCTTGGCTATGCAGAAGCTTTTTAGTTTGATCAGGTCCCAGTGGTGTATTTTTGATACTGCTTCAATTGCCTGGGGAGTCCTCCTCATAAAATATTCACCCAGGCCAATTCCTTCATGAACTTCTTAGCTTTTAAGAGTTTCTTCAAAGCATCTCCATTAGATTTAGAATAAAATCTAAACTCTTACTACGTCAACATGGCTGTAATGTAACCTGTCCCTACCAACCTCTCCACTCTTACCACAAACGACCCCCCTCCTCACTCAGCAGGCTCCCATCAATGTCCAGCTTACAGACCTCTGTACACCATGTTCCTTCTGACTGTAACAACTTGCCATTACTTTTCACCTGGCCCACTCCTTCTTATCCTTAGGATCTCATCTTAAAAGAATTTCCTAAGAGAGGCCTTCTTTTTCTTTTTTTTTTTTTTGAGACAGAGTTTCGCTATGTCACCCTCGGTAGAGTGCCAAGACATCACAGCTCACACCAACGTCAAATTCTTTGGGCTTAAGCAATTCTCTTGCCTCAGCCTCCCAAATAGCAGAGCTACACGTGCCCGCCACAACACCCGGCTATTTTTGGTTGCAGTTGTCACTGTTGTTTAGCAGGCCCGGGCCAGGATCAAACCCAACAGCCTTGGTGCATGTGGCTGGTGCCCTACTCACTGAGCTATGGGTGCCGAGCCAAGAGAGGCCTTCTATAAAGCAGTTCCCCCAAGTTATTCTTCATTTCTACTGTCTAGCACTTATCTCAGTATTTCTTTTGTTTATATATTCACTTTTTACTTAGAGTGTCCACATTTATGTTGTTGGCCATTTTTTCTCTAGAGCTTAGTGCACAGTAAGTCTCCACTCAAAGTTTGCTGAATGAAAGCAAGCATGCACTGCTGACAGCTTACCTTATCTTTTACCAACCGGTAACAAGCCGGACATTCCTGGCAGCCAGGCCAAGACCTATTGTAGAAATAGTTCTCTTCACATTGGTCACAGCGATGGCCCACAAAGCCTTCTCTGCATTCACAGCGACCATCACCTTTGCACTGGAGTGAAAGAGACCCCTCAGGATGACAGTCACAGGCTGCAGAATAAGGAGAAAATAACACATAGTCAGCAAGAAGGAAGAGTGAATTTTACTTCAACCTGGATATAAGTTGACTACACTATCATTTTAAGTATACATTTTTATTTTTGAAAAATAGGCCTATTTATGACATTTTAAATGATTAAGTCTGTTTAGCAGAGAAAACAGACATTTTAAAATAAAAATAAGCTTTAAAGTAAAATGTGCATCCTCTGGAGCACATTTAATGTTACTTAGTAATTACAGAATTTACCTTCATCTCTCCACTGTGTATTTCTCTAAGGAGCTACAAAACCCAAATAGTAATGGTTCTTTTGCATTATTTTATAGTTTATTTACTCATTTTTTTCTCTGAACTGAGTCAATGATGTATGCTACTTTCTACAGGAGAAATGAAGGAATTCAGAAAGCAAAAATCCAATCTGTTCTGAAGCCTAATTTCAGGCACTTGTTTATGCCAAGGAGAAGCAGATGTTTATATGTAACTGTATCAAAAGGGTCTCAAGGGTGGGAAGCAACTGCAAGCCAGTAAGTCAATAAACACATGGTGAACAGAATCCTTCATTGTTTCATTATCTGCACTAAGAATGTGATCAATAAAAAAGTTTCATTAAGCATAGCAGGAAAGCTCAGTAATCAAAGAGATACTTTTCCTTGGAAAAATAAAAGATTGAAAAAAGGGGATGCTGGCAAGATGGTGGCCGAGTAACAGCTTCCTTGCAACTGGGCACAGTGAGACTGGGGAGAGAAGAATTCAGGCATCTCTGGCTGGCGAGATCTGCCCAGAAACATCCCTTTGGGGACACAGGGAGACAGCGTGAGACTTCTGGA
>CAUYRH010129906.1:0-10457 GCA_963574655.1 Perodicticus potto | reverse complement strand
TCTAGCTGCCTTACTGGCTTTTGGGTACATTTAAATAAAAAGGCGAGCTTTGAGCAGGAAACGAAGGATCTGCTGCTATTAGATGGAAGGCTATTAGAACAATCAACATTTGGGCTGTCTTTTCTGCATTGGTTAAAATATTACCATCTACTTTATCTCTTAAGCAGAGGGACCTTACCATTCTAGTTGTCACTTTCCTCTTCATAACACTCTATACCCCATATGTCTAGCCAAGATCTCCAGTTCCTTAGTTCCTGTTCAATGCACCTTTCATTTCTATTTTATTGCCATTATAGATTATTACGATTAGTCAGTTGTGATCTTTTGCCTTGACTCCTCAGCAGCTATTCAGTAGTTTCAGTTGTTAGCCAAAAATCCCACCACTACCTTTGATACATGATTTATACTATTTTCTGACTTACTTTTTTTTTTTAAACATATAATATTCTTTTTTAGGTCAAGGAGATGTTGCACTAAAGGGCACCCAGACACATCTATAAATTTATTGAACATTTAGTGAATGTAATAGCTATTGAAATTTCTAGTGGAAGATCTAAAAAAAAAAAAAATGGAAGAAGAACATGAATCCATTCAATGAAGAACAGGTCCTGGTTGAAAATCAGAGATAATATTCCAAATTTTATCATTTGGAACTTGAATTTTAGAGACTTATAAAAGTATCCAGGATAGCTCCTACCTGTATTTGAATAGAACAATTTTTGTAATTATTACTTTAGGTGACTCCTTTTGGAATACAGCAATTTATGAATGTAAGCACACATATACATGATGAATCTACACATATAATAAATACACTGATTAGGCTACATATGTTAAATATATTGCATATGCATGCATTCAAAAATAATTTAATTAGTGTATCCACTAAACCTTTTTGAAGATTGCATCTTATAATGAGTAGTCCTAGAAGGAATGTTTGAATCAATTTATAAAAGAAAGTAGAAGGAAGAGTAATGAAGATTAAATGTCACCATATGTCAAGAGAGAGGGAGGGTTCCTACAACCCAGGGATAAAAACATAAAAACACACCTATTCTGTGATGTATTACAGTGATAAAAATTGATACTTGAAGTCTTAGTGGAAGCTTTAGGCTTTCACCTTAATTAAAGTATTTTTTTTTGTTGTTCACCCTCCCCCCATCTGACCTCTCTCCCTCCTTTCGCATCCCCCCCTTCATCTTGGGCCATAGTCATGGTCTATTCTCATATGAAATGGTGAGTGGTTGTAAATTGGCTTCATAATAGTACTGAGTACATAGGATATTTTTTCTTCCACTCTTGAGATACTTTACTAAGAAGGATATGCTCCAGCTCCATCCATGTAAACATATAAGAGATAAAGTCTCCATCTTTTTTAAAGGCTGTTTAATATTCCATGGTATACATATCCCACAATTTATTAATCCGTTCATGGGTCAATGGGCACTTGAGTTTCTTCCATGACTTGGCTATTATGAATTGATCTGCAATGAACAATCTGGTGCAAATATCTTTGTTATAAAGTGATTTTTTGGTCTTTTGGATATATACCAAGTAGAGGAAATGCAGGATCAAATGGCAGGTCTACTTTTAGATCCCTGAGTATTGTCCATATTTCTTTCCAAAAGGCACATATTTGCTTGCACTCCCACCAGCAGTGCAGAAGTGTTCCCCCAATTAAAGTATTTTTGAGCATACACTGTGAATCACCTTACATATTAATCTGAATCTCGTGAATGCGGCCAGAATTACTAGATATCCATATTTTTAAACTTTATGTTCTTTTGTAAATCTCTGTTTAAGCCATGAGTTGGAAAATTAATTAATATGATGCCACTGATAAAGGACTATGTAGTATAAGGTTTAAAATTCCAATGGGGCTGTATTTTGTAAGTATTCTTCTGATTACATTTAATGGCATGGGAGTTCAAGAGTGAAGAATCAAATTTACAGATTTACAGCTATTAGTATGTTTACATTTGTCTTTAACTTTGCAAAAAATAAACATATGTTTTTCTCTCATAAGCAATATTATAAGTGATACCAATTATGTCGCAAGTGAAAGAATGGTCCCAGGTCTTAAATTTACTAGTATGACTAGTGATGGACTTTTTGACACAAAATACAAGCCATAAAAAGATAAATGAAAAAATACAGCCAAATCAAAGTATATGGTGGGCTCTAGAGTTAAATAAATAGGCCTTTACTGTCTAAAATATGTCTGATATTTTAGATGACAGATACTGGACTTTAAAAGCTTTGCTCTGAAGAACACGGCTCCAAATCAAAGGCTAACTATAATCCCACGGATATGGTTTTCACAGCCTTCTTGTATTAATTGTATCTGAAATGTTAACATAACCATTCAGTACAGTTTGACTTAATCATAAGGCAATTTGGTTAAAAAGTCAGAAAACTATTTCCAAGTGTAATTGTTCTTCATGTGGCAAGTAGTTAGCACAGTTTATAAAATGTATTACAGTTTATGTGCAAATGTGACTGAGTCATGATAAAGTTAATTATATGCATTTCCACCGTGTGGAAGTGATGTTACTTGTTTCATTTTCAACACTTAAATTATATAGCATCTCATTTTGGGGGATGGGGTTTCAGAAAATTGGAAGCCTTACAAGGGTACACTAACTAGCAAGATTGTTAAAAGTGCATGTGAAGCTATTTCAAGGTACCAATAGTTATCATTTGGAAGTAATTGCAATACACAATACCTTATGTTGTTATAACTCAAGAGTGACTCCTGTCATTAAAAGGTGGAGAAGAAAGAGAATTGCATTTATAAATGTGACACCACTTTAAGTAGAATACGTAGCTCAAAATGAGCATCAGGTTTCATAGAATTGCTAACCTTCCATTCTATATATTCATAGGATTGAATTCTATATTTCATAGAATTGCTAACCTTCCATTCTATATATTGAAATAATAAGGCAATACCACTTATTTTCTAACTTTTGCCATCAGTTTTCTTTCCTAATTACTGCTTAAATAAAAGAGTTAGAGTGAGCATAGAGTTATTAATTATGTGGCAGCTTATATTGGCGTGTATATGAGGTTACCATTATAATAAGATAGGCTAAGCCAAATAATAATAATAATAGTAATAATAATTTTTATTGCTTTAATAAAAATGTAGCAAAGTAAAATAATGGAATTTTGTAAACACTATAAAAATTACTAATTAAAAAGTGATGTTTTCAGTAATATATATTTATCTTTGGTAAATCAAAATCTCTCCTTTATAATTTGATTTTAAATTATGAAACAATTCAGTCAAACTTAATATGCTTTATTCTCATCTAAGAGATCTTGCTCCTCTGAGGAAATAAGTATTATTAAAAAGAACATCTAAATCAAGTCTTCTCCATCAATAACGTTGGAGATTGATAATAATGAAAAAAGTGCCCTAATTTTCATTCTTGGCCTTCCCCACACATTGAGAAATCACAATGGTTTACCTTAAAAAGTATTTTGAGCAAATAATATTGCAAATAGGTGAGTAAAGGTAATTCTTTTATACAGAAACAAAGCTTAGAAAGTATTTCAATTGCTTTGGAAATTAGTGCAAATTGATTCTTTAAGAAATAAAATTTTGTATCACACACATATGCACATATACTTTTTTGTGCAATAAATCAAACCTCTATGACTAATTATCTGATATGAAACATCTTAAAGCATTTTCTCTGTCTTCCTTCAAATTTTTGCCTTTTAAAAAACAATGTCAAGTGTTCAAAACTGGAGGTCCTAAGGGACTAAAACAATAAAAAATTATCAAATAATTATTTTTATCTACTAATTATTATTGCTATTTCTTTCCTTTGTTAACTGGAATCATTTAAGGTCCATAATATTCTGGTCCGGTATTTTTATTGAGGAGCAAATCTAAATAATAACTGAATTCATGAGTTCCCTACTTTTCTAATTCTCAGGTTCTTCTAAATCACAAGAAAACGAAAATGGAGCTTTATTATCATGATTTTATTTGCTTTTCTTTGAGCTAACGTACTTAGGTTGAGACAAACACATGAGTCACTTTCTTCACGCAGACATTGTTAGAGACAGGGTAGTATTAATTTTGGATTCTGACAGAACTTTATAGAATGTAAACTATTTCAAACGACTGGCAGATTAAGATGGAATAATTTATTTTAAGATATAAATTGTTATTCCCTGCATTCCTGCTTCTCAAGTAATCCAAGATTAATGAGACAAAGATGCTTTTACGTTTTCCCACTTCAAATGTTCCAACCTTCAAAATTATTCTACGATAGTCGTCCCAGAAATCCGGATGCCTTTGTCACCGTGTGCACTTACATCTTGACTGGGTCGCTTTCCCCTCCCACAAATGCTTCTGCTTTGTTCTAAATTACTCTAAAACGTGTTCCTGGGAATATTTTGTTCTGTGTCTGTATAAAGTATGCTTCTGACATTTCAGAAGTCACATGTACTTTCTGTAGTGCAGTTTTCCTAAAATATTCCTTGGAGAAATTGAAAAGTGCTTACCCTCACTGCGTGGCTGTGTGCTGCAGGTCAGACAGTTAAAATTGTTGTAGTCATCTGAATACTAGATGCTTTTCTAACAAATTAGTATCAAAATGCCAAAAAAAAAAAAGTGCTAAACTGACATAACTAGATAAAAACTATTGGTAAGCTTTATCTCTGCCTGAGCAATATCCTTTCTGTTCTGAATTCCCAACACTTCTTTACAGTCTTTGGAGTAGCTTTGACAGGTTAAATTGAACCACAACCTTTAGGTAGTTTTCCTGTCTATTTTGCTGAATAATCTATGCACTTGTACTCCTGGATTAGAAAGTGCTTAGTATCTTGTGCCCTGTTCATAGCAAAGATAATTTTTATATTGTGCAATCTCACATTTTGACTTTAAAAGTTTCTTTAGTCTTTCCTATGGCATTTTACTAGAAGAATACTTTGATGTATTTAATCACTCTGCATATTTTTATTAGGGTCAGAGTATTTCAGATATAGTACACAACAGTAAGAATTTAAAAGTACAGAAACACAATGCTGTTCGGAAGGAGCTCACAGTCAAGTGTGATAGAGAAGTAAAGAGATAATTAAAATACGATGTGATACTCAAATAACTAATTAAGAAGCAATGTACTTGTATTTCCTCTCTTCATCATCCCCCTTTCTACTATTTAATATAATTTTGACTTCTTAAAATTTTCTCTCATCATTTCTAAGATTATAAACATCTCTGTATATATAAAAAAATAGAAGTAACAAGTAGACAAGTGGATCAATAGAGGGATTTTCATGAAATCATGAGCTCCAAGTGCGATCTCTATAAATCCATAAATTCAAAAATCAGATCTGCCAGTATCACTTACCTGGATTCTCAGTAGTGCTTCACTAAAGCTTCTGAATAGGACAGATGTTCTCAAGGAGTATTTCAGTCCTTTTCATTCAGCATCGGACCCCACTCTAACATATAATTCTTCCTCTATTTGTAATCATTCTGAAATAGTCGAAAACAATATCAGTACTGGAATCAGATGAAATGAGTTTTGGTCTTAGATTAATCATGTAGAGTAATAAGAACATGGTTAAAGAAAATTATTAAAACTCCCTCAAAGTCTCAGTTTAGTGCTGTAGTAACCAACAAGTGGAAATTTCACATGCCAGTGAGATGCGGTAATACCTCTTTTTGATGTCAAAACTGATAGGTTGTTACTGGTAGAAATGAGGTACACTGCTAAACAGGCTACAGTGAACAGGATACCCTCCAAAGGAAAGAATTATCTTTCTTCAAATAACAGGGCCATTGTTGAAGAAACCTTCATATTAGATTTTTAGGGTTTCCATAACAAAATACTATAGACTGGGAAGGCTGAACAAAAAAGTGAGTGTTTGATGGTTCTGGGATGTGGAAGATGTATAATAAGTAACAATATAAAACATAAGAACATACAAAAGCAAGAGGAACAAGAAGGCTGAGGTCACGCGCTGTCCCAGAGAGAAAGCGGGTTGTGGAAAGCAGAGACGGGATTCAGCACAGGTGACCTTCAGTGAGACAGTGACACGGCAGGGACATGGCAGAGGAAAATTGTGAAGAAGAGAAGGAAGAGGATAAAAGACAAAACGATGATGTTGGGGAGGCCCACACTCAGGGAGTCCACCAAGGAGGGTAGGGGAGTCTCATTTCTTTCCCAATCCTTGGATGAACACCTGCTGCTGACTTGCTGGGAAACCTTCCACTGCAGTGGTATGAACCAAGAATTTGGCACAACCCTCTGTCTCCTCAGCTGGCCGGTCCTGTAGTCCCTTTCTTTGGATTCCGACCTGTCGCGACCGTGTTCCAGGAGTTTCCTGCCCACTGGTATTTCATGGATACATGCACGGGTGGATTCAGGCCAGACCCCACAGACCCAGGGCTTAGGCAGGTAGCTGGGGAACCGGGAGGGGTTTAGGAGCTGAACTGGCGAGGCAAGGGGGTCCACAGGGGTAGAACAGATGGAAAAGACTGGGGTTCCCAGATATGGAAAATTGAGAAAGCGTCCATTCCCCACCAGGAAAGATGCAGTCAGAATAGGGCAGGTCTTCCAAAGGGGAGAATCTCAGCCGGCATAATATCAACCAAGAGCAGAGTGATCCCTCTGAGAAGTTCCCAGCTCCCTGCCTCCATGGCAACCAGGTGCAGCCTGCCTGGGTGGGGAGGAGCCCAGGCTGCAAAGCTTGTGCTCAAGCAGGGAAGACCCCAGTCCACGGTACGCAGCAACCAAGTGCCTCACCTGCTCTGGCAAGGATTCCAGCCCCCTGGCATTGCACTATCCTAGTGAAGCTTTAGGACCCCAGGGCAGGGATAATGCAAAATAATGCAAGAGAGGCATAGCTCACTTTCGGCACAGACCCGACCTAGCGGGTATAATGGACACTGAGTGATGGGCACAGATACAATCCTGACTCAAGCATTACAAAAGCGATCCATGTAACCAAAAAGATTTGTACCTCTTTAGCACTTTGAAATAAAAAATAAATAAAAGTACAGATATAAAAATATTATAACACACTATTAAATATGTTTACATTCATCAAATATATATCCTTATTTTGATTATTAAATATTAATTAATAAAATTGCTATGCAAATTGTTAAATGTTGACTATATATTTGATATATATTAGGACACATTACAGTGTTGCCTGTTATAGGGAGTACTTTTGAATGGGATAGGAGATTATGATGGATACGTCATCTTTAAAATTGTTACATAATTTATGAAGATGTAAAGTACTCATCATTTTGGCAGGTACCGTGTGGCAGGTCCTTAATGATTATTGATTTTCTTTCCATTATCCTTATTGATCATGTATACACAGGAGCTAAGAGCCATGTCTGACAGTAAGAAAAAGATCTATATATACTCTTCAAATGGTTCATACTAGTTGGAGGAATATTTTCTAGAGATTTAAATAGCAGCCTCCTTCTGAAGGAAGAAGAGGATTGTTTTATCATTTGTTTTGGATTCCAATGGCGCGTATGCCATTTTGGAGAGTACACTGCTGACAGTGTTAATTTTCAACTCATTATCAGTTTTACAACAGCCCAGCATGCCAGTCTAGTGACTATTTTATAAAAATGTGGTTCTATTCTTAAAAGAAATGATAATTATAAATTCTTACAATTTAAAGGGCCCTATAATTGCCCCGTCCCCAGTGTAACATTAATAGAGTTTGTTTCATAAATCAGGTTTATTGCCTATTATAAATATCCAACCCTGGGTTGCATTGTGGTTGCAGTCATATCTGCATGGTGCAGTTTTAATCCTTGATGGCTGCCAATTGCAAAAAAAATAAATAAAGATTAGGTGATGATGAACCCTGTGAAACTATGCCAGTTTCTTTAAAATTGTAATTTTGTTGCCTTTAAATCAGTAAAATTTTGGCATTGAGAGTTTGTGGCAAGAAAAATCCAATGGTCCCCAAAATATAAAACTTATATTTGTGATAAATTATAATTATAGTTGTTTGAGAGAGATATTACTAAAAAGGTACAATATTATTCAGTTATTGTCATTATAAAAATATTTACAAAACAAGCATTTTACTGAGAGTGGCATGGTTCCAGAAGCTACCAAGGCATGTCATCTTTTTTCTATACCAGGAGTGAGGTATCATAGAGTAAGTTGCAACACAGATGGTCTGAATCCTTGTTAAGTCAGATGTGGGTTAGAATAGCTGATTAGGCACCTATCTGTTATGTGTGCTTGAAGAAAGCAACAACTCCTATTGCAACTCTTTCCTTTACCCTCAGGCTTAAGATCGCTGGGCATTGTTAGGATGCTTAGTTACCAAAGGCCCATCAAAATTCCAATAGCAATCTTTTTCTCTCTTCACTGAAATAAATGAGCACTTGAAAAAATCAATACACATCTTACTTTTTTCTACTATCAATTAAAAAAGGGGACAAGTACACACATGCACACATAGAGCAAGGAAGAAAAAATAATTCTTCTTTTATGTCTCCTGAATTTTCACAAAAGTGATGCTAACTAGGAAACATTTGACATGGATGGGTGTTACAAATCCACTGTTCTTTACATCCTGAACCCTTTATGCTATGACTCATACAATATTTATTTGGCACCGATTCGGTGTCAGGCACATTAATCTGGTGAGTCCCTATCACTCTGAAAGTTGTTTCATTTTAGATACTTGTCAGAGAAACGGGAGGTAAGGCTGACATTTAAAGTGACTGTCTTGTGATATTGCAATGCACGGACAGCTCTGCCTGTGAAATGGAAAATGACAGTGTTAATGGTGCTGGAAGGATTATCAGTCCATCAACAGTGTAAAACTCAGGGCCACATCACATATTCTCTGTAACACGTCTCTTCTCCAGGCCTAATTTGGATATTCAAATTTTTGCATTCGTGTATACTCGCTTTCTGGCTTTGTCTCTGCTTTCAGGTACCTAAAACAGTCTCAGGTTCAATTGTCTAGGAGAGCCTGTCGAGAGAAACTCCCTTGATACATGAGTCATAAGTTGAAGAGATTTAATGGGAAGAAAAGAGGAGGAAGAATAACACAAAAGCATGATTCAACACCATCTGTGTGCCAGTCACTCTGTACATTTACTTTCAAAGTATCGTATGATTTCATAATCATTTCAAATCTGTGATGAAAATACATCATGTTTGCTAAATAAGGAAGCTAAAACAGTTCAATTAACTGATTTCAACTCATACATCTTACAGAAGTAAATATAAGTCAAATACATTTTGACAGACTCTAAAAGCAGGACTAGGAAACGAAGACACATAAATTTTGGTTGCCTTGTCTCCAAAACACATTTTGCCCTCAACAATAATGACAAAAAAAAAAGAAAGTAAAAAAGAATAAAAAGTGAAAGACGGCCTGCCTTCTTGTCTTAGTGTGAAGTGCCTTAGACAGAACCTGTACAATGGATAAAAGTTTTAAAAAGAAGTAAGAAGAATAAGAACTAATAAGTTTTGAGGCAGATCGGTAGCTTGGACACGTTTTAAGTTTTAAAATATTCAGATCCTTAAAGTTTAAAATGTTTCAATTGATTACATTAAATAGACTACTTAGTAAATTACATGATGCTAGACATAGTTATTATAGACATGTTGCATTCCCCAGGGGGCAAACATTCTAGTTTATTTTAAATAACATAAAGCCTTCCATTTTAACAATATATACAGATATTAAACCATATGATATTGTACTAGTTTTCTACTCCTATGGCAACATACTATTAAAGATGTGATGACTTTAAGATAGATTTATTATCTTACTGCGTTGTGTGTTAGAAGGCCAAAATTACTCACCAAAACATTGGGAGGTCTTATTCTTTATGGAGATTTTAGAGAAATATGGATTCATTTCCCTTCCCAAGCTTCTAAAAGATGCCTGCTTCACTTTGCTTGTGGCACTTTCCGCTCTCAGGGACCATCACAGAAACCTCTCTTTTTCCCATATCCTGTCTCTTTAACTTTCTTTGCCTCTATTGTAAACAGACTGTTATGATATCTGTGAGTCCATCTGGATAATTCAAGAAAATTTCCCTGTCCAAGACCATTAGCTTCATCACATCTGCAAGCTCATTTTGTCATGCAAGGTAAAATATTCATAGGTTTTGAATATTAGGACAAGGGTATCTTTTGTCTTCCACAATTTTTAGTGGTACATAAGTGAGAAGAGGGAAATCAGGAAAGTCAAAGCATTTGCTGTCCTATAACTCTACGTGTTCCTAAATTTTTCCAATTTATGTTTCATTCTCCCATGCATAAAAGCCGCTTTACATGTATCTTCTGCCCCAGTTTCTGTATTTTATTTTTTTGTATTGTCTTTATTATTAAAACATAGCTGTATACAATAGTGCAATCAAGGGGTACAGTGTGCTGGTTTCATATACAATCTGAACTATTTTCATCAAACTGATTAACATAGCCTTC
>CAUYRH010129902.1:0-19390 GCA_963574655.1 Perodicticus potto | reverse complement strand
GGGCTCAAGCGAGTCTCCTGCCTCCGCCTCCCAAGTAGCTGGGACTACAGGCGCCCACCACAACGCCCGGCCATTTTTTGGTTGCAGCCATTGTTGTTTGGCGGTCCCGGGCTGGATTCAAACCCGCCAGCTCAGGTGTACATGGCTGGCGCCTTAGCCCGCTGAGCCACAGTCGCCGAGCCGAAAAGTCTAATTTTTTTTGAGACAGAGTCTTACTTTGTCGCCCTCGGTAGAGTGCTGTAACATCACAGCTCACAGCAACCTCCAGCTCTTGGGCTTAGACGATTCTCTTGTCTCAGCCTCTCAAGTAGCTGGAACTACAGGCGCCCGCCACAATGCCCGGCTATTTTTTTTTCTTGCAGTTTGGGCTGGGCTGGGTTTGAACCCTCCACCCTTGGCATATGGCGCTGGCGCCCTACTCACTGAGCCACAGGCACTTCCCACACCTGGCTATTTTTAGAGGCAGGGTTTTGCTAGGGTTACAGGCATGAACCACCACGCCCAGCCTAGAAGTCTAATTGTTATGAGTCTAGAACATAGGGAAGGGCAGGTTCAGTGTCTGATTCATCTGTTATTCTCTACATAACTATAGCAACAACAGACAAAATCAAGGTGGCAACCTTGAAAAATCATTTCATCCAAGTCCTCATGAAACCCTATGAGGTAGATACCATCATTGAGCTCATTTTAAAGATGGACAAATAGGCACAGAGACAATCACAAATAATAAGTTGAGGTTAAGACACGAAGTGGCTGCCCAGCAGAGCACGTGGTCTATATTCTGGCTTAGGCAAACTGGTCTTCCACATTGTTTGCTCTCACCATCCTCTCCCACTGCCCACCGTCCATCTGGTCAGAGAAGCCTGCTGAGGCAGGGATGAGAGCCTGTCTTCTGCTGATGGGGGAAGCACGGTACCGAGAGGTAACAGGCATAGCCAGGAGCAGACACCCTTTCCTCTGAAAGACCTCCCCAGACCACCTCTTCCCACCCCTCATTTCCAAGTCCGCCTCCCACTCCACCCCTCCTTTCTCTGCCTTTCTCTCTCTTTTTTTTTTGTAGAGACAGAGTCTCACTTTATCGCCCTTGGTAGAGTGCCATGGCATCACACAGCTCACAGCAACCTCTAACTCCTGGGCTTAGGCGATTCTCTTGTCTCAGCCTCCCGAGTAGCTGGGGCCACAATGCCTAGCTATTTTTTTGTTGCAGTTTGGCCAGGGCTGGGTTTGAACCCGCCACCCTCGGTTACGGGGCTGGCGCCTTACTGAGTGAGCCACAGGTGCCGCCCTCTGCCTTTCTCTTTAGTTCAGTTATCTAGGTCTCTCTCCTTCCAGGAAGTCTTCCCTTAGTGACCCATGACCCACCGGGCATGAGAGTGCTGTATAGAGCACTCTCTTCCTGAGTGTCACTTTGGAAGTGGATGGAACCCCTTCCTTTCTACATGATTTGGTGTATCAGAGACAGTCTGGGAGATACTTCCTGAAGATGTTGGGCAAAGCCAAGAGACACTTAAAGAAGTATTTATAGTAGCTGGGCGTGTGGTGGGCGCCTGTAGTCCCAGCTACTTGGGAGGCCGAGGCAAGAGAATCACCTAAGCCCAGGAGTTGGAGGTTGCTGTGAGCTGTGTGACACCACAGCACTCTACCGAGGGCGATAAAGTGAAACTCTGTCTCTACAAAAAAAAAAAAAAAAAGAAGTATTTATAGGAAACTTCATCTAACAGCTGTTTACTGAGCATCTACCTCATCTACCACACATCAGACACATGGGCCCTACTGTTGAAGAGCCACAGAGTAGGCGAAGAGGCTGGTCCTTTAAAAGGTGGTTTGTGCAAGTTGTTGGGTATTGCGACCTGGGGTGGTGCTATGGTGGCCCAGAGAGGGGATCCAGATGTCAGATTTTCTTTTCTTTTTTTTTTTTTAGAGACAGAGTCTCACTTTGTTGCCCACAGTAGAGTGCCGTAGCATCATAGCTTACCGCAACCTCTAGCTCTTGGGCTTAGGCGATTCTCTTGCCTCAGCCTCTGGAGTAGCTGGGACTATAGGCACCCGCCGCAACACCCTGCTATTTTTTTTGTTGCAGTTTGGCTGGAGCTGGGTTCGAACCCACCACCTTCGATATATGAGGCCGGCGCCCTACTAGCTAAGCCACAGGTGCCGCCCCCAGATGTCAGATCTTAAGATCAGAAGACAGAACTCTTCAATAAGGTAAAACTTGTTTCTTTCCACAGAAGGTTGTCCTCACCCTCAAAGAGGCTGTTATGGCTCTACCAGGGTACCTCCTGTCTTGACCTCTGCTCACACAGAAGCTCTTACTATGGAAAGATCATAGATCTGGCTCAGCGCCTGTGGCTCAACAGGCTAAGGCACCAGCCACGTACACCTGAGCTGGCGGGTTCAAATCCAGCCTGGGCCCGCCAAACAACAACGGCTGCAACCAAAGAATGGCCAGGCATTGTGGCAGGCGCCTGTTGTCCCAGCTACCTGGGAGGTGGAGGCAAGAGACTCGCTTGAGCCCAGGAATTGGAGGTTGCTGTGAGCTGTGATGCCATAGCACTCTATCCAAGGTGACAGCTTGAGGCTCTGTCTCAAAAAAAAAAAAAAGAAAGATCATAGATCTGAGTCTCCATCCGTGAAATCCATATTTGTGTGCTGTAAAAGCCACTGGGCACTGAATTGTCACTCCATACACAGCTTTGTTTCTTGGCACAAATGCTAATTTCCTTTCCAAGTGCAAACTTCTCAACCTCTCAAGCAGTTTAGTTTCTTTCTGAAGGTCACAGCAAGGTCTCATGTTCCGTTTTGCCCTGCTGGCCTTTCCTGCCTCACTTCCTGCCTCCCTGTTCATCCTCCAGTCCAGCTAACAATTTGCCTATTGAGGGGCTGGGCACAGTGGCCCACACCTGTAATCCCAGCACTTGTGAGGCCAAGGCAGGAGCTTGAGACCAGACTGGGAAATAGAACAAGACCCCCTCTCTAAAAACAAGAAAATTGTTTAAATTAGCTGGATGTTGTGGCACATGTCTGTGAGAGGTTGAGGTGGAATGATCATGTGAGCTTAGGAGTTCAAGGTTGTAGTAAGCTATGACTGTACTATTGCACTCCAGCCTGGGAAAAACCCTATCTCAAAAAAAAAAAATTGGGGGCTCAGCACCCTTTGCTCAGTGAGTAAGGCACCAGCCACATACACCCAGGCTGGCGGGTTCGAGCCCAGCCCGGGCCTGCTAAACAACAATGACAACTGCAAAAAATAGCCGGGCGTTGTGGTGGAAGCCTGTAGTCCCAGATACTTGGAAGGCTGAGGTAAAAGAATCGCTTAAGCCCAAGAGTTGGAGGTTGCTGTGAGCTGTGATAGCACAGCACTCTACCCAGGGCGACATAGTGAAACTCTGTCTCAAAAAAAAAAAAAAAAAATTTGCTGGGTGCAGTGGCTCACACCTGTAATCCTAGCCCTCTGAGAGGCCAAGGTGGGTGGATTGCCTGAGCTCACAGGTTGGAGACCAGCCTGAACAAGAGCAAGATCCCATCTCTAAACATAGCCCAGCATTGTGGTTGGCGCCTATAGTGCTACCTACTAGTGAGGCTGAGACAAGAGAATCACTTGGGCAGTGCCTGCGGCTCAAAGGAGTAGGGCACTGGCCCCATATGCTGGAGGTGGAGGGTTCAACCCAGCCTTGGCCAAAAACTGAAAAAAAAAAAAGAGAATCACTTGAGCCCAAGCGTTTGAGGTTGCTGTGAGCTGTGATGCCAGAGTACTCTACTGAGGGCAACAAAAGTGAGACTCTGTCTCAAAAAAAAAAATTTTTTTTTTAACCTATTGACAACTGCGTCCCTGAACATGCCTGTATGAAACACCTTTCCCTCCTTTACATGGCAAACTCTTGCAAATTTTAATCCAGTTCAAGCCTCCTCCTCCAAAGCTTTCTTATTTTTCCCCAGGCAGTGTTAATCATCTCTTTCTCTGTTCTCTCATGGGGACTTGTCCATACAGTTATTTTATGCTTTATCAGGTCCTCATTTCTCCCTCTCCCTTTTTTTTTTGTTGAGACAGAGCCTCAAGCTGTCACCCTGGATAGAGTGCTGTGGCATCACAGCTCACAACAACCTCCAATTCCTGGGCTCAAGCAAGTCTCCTGCCTCTGCCTCCCAAGCAGCTGGGACTACAGGCGCCTACCACAACGCCTGGCTATTTTTTGGTTGCAGCCGTCATTGTGGTTTGGCGGGCCTGGGCTGGATTCGAACCTGCCATCTCAGATGTACGTGGCTGGCGCCTTAGTCCGTTGAGCCACAGGAACCAAGCCAACCTTTTTTTTTTTTTTTTTCTTGAGACAGAGTCTCACTATATCACCCTTGGTAGAGTGCTGTGGTATCACAGCTCACAGCAACCTCCAACTCTTGGGCTTAAGTGATTCTCTTGCCTCAGCCTCCCGAGTAGCTGGAATTGCAGGCACCCACTACAATGCCTGGCTAGTTTTTGGTTGCAGTTGTCATTGTTTAGCAGGTCTGGGCCCGGCTTGAACCTGTCACCTTTTGTGTATGTGGCTGGCACCCTACTCACTGAGGTACGGGCACCAAGCTGTCTCTTTCTCTCTCTTTTTTTTTTCCATGTTTCTAGTTCTCTCTATCCTTTCTCTTCCTTTCTTTCTTTTCTTTTTTTTTTTCTTTAATACAATGTCTTACTCTGTCACCCAGCTGGGGTGCAGTAGCGCTAGCATATTTACCTCAACCTTGAACTCCAGGGTGGCACCTGTGGCTCAGTCAGTAGGGCGCCAGCCCCATGTACCGAGGGTGGTGGGTTCAGGCCCGGCCCTGGCCAAACTGCAACAAAAATATACCCAGGCATTGTGGCGGGCGCCTGTGGTCCCAGCTACTAGGGAGGCTGAGGCAAGAGAATCGCCTAAGCCCAGGAGTTAGAAGTTGCTGTGCGGTGTGTGATGCCACAGCTCCACGGAGGGCCATAAAGTGAAACTCTGCCTCTACAAAAAAAAAAAAATCCTTGAACTCCAAGGCTGAAGCGACCCTCCCACTTTAGCCTCCCAACTATAGGAACACACCATGATGCCCAGCTAATTTATTATTATTATAAAAGGGGGTGTCTCCCTTTGTTGCACAGGCTAGTGTTGGACTCCTGGCCCCAACTGATCCTCCCACCTCGGCTTCTTTGTCCCTGTACTAGGATTACAGGTGCGAGCCACTGCACTTGGCCCCTATTCTGTTTATTTTATTATTATTATTATTTTTTTTTTTTTTGAGACAGAGCCTCAAGCTGTCACCCTAGATAGAGTGCCATGGCATCACAGCTCACAGCAACCTCCAATTCCTGGGCACAAGCGAGTCTCCTGCCTCCGCCTCCCAAGTAGCTGGGACTACAGGCGCCCGCCACAACGCCCGGCCATTTTTTGGTTGCAGCTGTCATTGTCATTGGTGGGCTGGGGCTGGATTCGAACCCGCCAGCTCAGGTGTACGTGGCTGGCGCCTTAGCCTGTTGAGCCACAGGCACCGAGCCTATTTTTTTTTTTTTTCTTTTTGGTTGTAGTCATCATTGTTGTTTGGCATGCCCGGACTGGATATAAACCTGCCAGCTCTGGTGTATGTGGCTGGTGCCCTAGCCGCTGAGCTATAGGTGCTGAGCGGGCCCCTATTCTCAATAGAGTTCACCTTCTAGCCTATCAGAGCTCCCACCCTAGTTGAGCTGGGCCCTATTTGTTGGAAGGCTGAACATCCAGCTCTATGATTCTTCCTGAAGTTGGTGGCCAGCCAGGAGCCACATCCTGCCTCTAACGGTCCAGGCTCCCACTTCATGGGCATATAGGTTATTTGTTTGTTTGTTTTTGTTTTTGTAGAGACAGAGTCTCACTTAATCGCCCTCAGTAGAGTGCAGTGGTGTCACACAGCTCACAGCAACCTCCAACTCCTGGGCCTAGAGGATTCTCTTGCCTCAGCCTCCTGACTAGCTGGGACCACAGGTGCCTGCCACAATGCCCAGCTATTTTTTGTTTGTTTGTTTTTTTAGAGACAGAGTCTCACTTTGTCACCCTTGGTAGAGTCCCATGGCTTCACGGCTCACAGCAACCTCCAGCTCTTGGGCTTAGGCCATTCTCTTGTCTCAGCCTCCCGAGTAACTAGAAATATAGGTACCCGCCACAACGCCCAGCTATTTTTTGTTGCAGTTCGGCCAGGGCTGGGTTTGAACTCGCCACCCTTGGTATATGGGGCCGGCGCCCTACTCACTGAGCCATAGGCTGCCCTGCCCAGCTATTCTTTGTATAAAAAAATTTTAAAAAAGAAGCTGGATGGCTTGGCTACAAAAAAAAAACCCAAAAAACTAGCTGAGTGGCTTAGCACTCATAGCTTACTGAGTAGGGCACCGGCCACATACCCTGAGGCTGGCCGGTTTGAGCCCAGCCTGGGCCTGCTAAACAATGACAACTGCAACCAAAAATAGCCGAGTGTTGTGGTGGGCGCCTGTAGTCCGAGCTACTTGGGAGGCTGAGGCAAGAGAATTGCTTAAGCCCAAGAGTTTTGAGGTTGCTGTGAGCTATGACATTACAGCATTCTACAGAGGATGACATAGTGAAACTCTGTCTCAAGGAAAAAAAAAACAACTAGTTGGCTCGGCGCCTGTGGCTCAAGCGGCTAAGGCACCAGCCACGTACGCCTGAGCTGGTGGGTTTGAATCCAGCCTGGGCGCGCCAAACAACGACGGCCACAACCAAAAAATGGCCGGGCATTGTTGGCGGGTGCCTGTAGTCCCAGCTACTTGGGAGGCGGAGGCAGGAGACTCGCTTGAGCTCAGGAGTTGGAGGTTGCTATGAGTGTGATGCCACAGCACCCCATCCAGGGAGACAGCTTGAGGCTCTGTCTAAAAAAAAAAAAAAAGAAAAGAACAACTAGCTGGGAATTGCAACAGGTGCCAGTAATTCCAGTTATTGAGGCAAGAGGATTGCTTGAGCCTGGGAGTTTTAGGTTGCTGTGAGCTAGGCTGAGGCCATCACACTTTAGCCTGAGTGATAGAGAGAGATTCTGTCTAAAAAAAAAAAAAGAGTGACAGTTCCTGGGAGGTTGTTCCCTCGAAAGAACTATTTCCACCCTCATTGGTGCAGGGAATGACATCTTTCTCACTCTCTGAATCCCTCTGACCTTAGAAGTCTGTGTGGCCCTATAAGTTTCCATAGTATATGCCCCTCTCCAATCTCTTCCTATTATCTCAGCTGTTCCAGGAGGCAGGCAGGATGGACAATGTAACCCTAGTCATAGGTAAGAGCCTTAGGACACTGCTGCCACAAGTCTGTAGAAGGACATTAACCAAGATCTTGGGATTCTGAGGCCACAACCTCCTCTACCAAATGGCGTGGCCTATGATATAAGCCCAGAAAATGCTTGGACATGGGAGAAGTTCATGAGAACTGGAGCTAGGAACTGGCCCATAGCTGGAATCAATGGGTCCTGGGCAGACAGCCTTTGCTCTATCAACTGCTTTGGACCCTTGCAAAGGACAGTGTATGTGTACAGGATACAGCTCTGGGGGCCTTGACATGTGGTAGAGAGAAGGGCTCAGAAGTGGAACAGGGGCCTCTTTGCCTCCTTGCCCTGGCAATGGAGGCCTAGTCCCTATTTATGGCAAACATATCTTGCTCTGTAAACCTACCTCAATAAATTCTCTTCCTCAATAAATTTTGTTCTATGCTTGCCTTAAAAAAAAAAAAAAAAGGAAGTGGGACAGGAAAAATACTTTCCTATACAGCAGGTAGGATGTACCTAGGATATAAGAAACAGAGTCTAAGTGTTTTAGACATGAAGTCTACCACATTGATAGAGCCAAATCATAGCAAAGAATCACAGGTTTTGTGGTAGAAGGCCAGTGTTGGGTCCCAATTTTATTTCTGACTAGCTGTACACCCAGAGAAGACACTTGTTTGAGACTACAGAGTGCCTCCTCCATGGGGACATCCTGGGCCTAGTGATGCTCAGGAGGGATGAAAGCCCTGGGATTTTCTAGAGAACTGGGTCAATCCTGTTTTCATTCTCTTCGCTGCTGGCTGCTTTGGGGAGTTTAATTTAGCTGAAAGGCAAAATCCTGTAATCACCAGCTCTAAATCAAAGCATAACATTTGAGGTAACAAGGGACGATGACCATGGTTGAGGTGAGGCTATGAGCTGGCAGGGCCTAGGAGGGCTCTGGGCTTGATCTCTACTGGTTAGCTGCAGGTGGAGAGGCTGGGGCCTCCCATTAGCCCTTTGGAATTGGTCCCTTATCTCACAGCTCTAACAGCATTGGCTGTAGACACTCTAAGGGAGTGTTTTCAACCTTTTATTATCTCACAGAATACTTGAACCCATAGTTAAACTTCCCTGACACATTTAAATTATGTTGGCAAAAAAAAGAGTAAAAAAAAAAAAAAAGAATACACTTACTGTGCTTTGAACTTCTTTCAAAAATAATTTAATAAGGGGCGGTGCCTGTGGCTCATCGAGTAGGACGCTGGCCCCATATACCGAAGGTGGCGGGTTCAAACCCGGCCTCGGCTGAACTGCAAAACAGAAAAATAGCCAGGCGTTGTGATGGGCGCCTGTAGTCCCAGCTACTCGGGAGGCTGAGGCAAGAGAATCGCCTAAGCCCAGGAGTTGGAGGTTGCTGTGAGCTGTGTGATGCCACGGCACTCTACCGAGGGTGATAAAGTGAGACTCTGTCTCTACAAAAAAAAGAAAGAAAGAAAGAAATGTGGCCTTTCAAAAACAAACAGAAAGGATAAAGGAAGTACAAGTGAAGGAATGAGTTGAGGGACAGGGGAATCAGGACAGAGTAATGTTTCAACCACTAATATGAGGGAAAAAATCCGAAATGAAATGCTAATCGGCAGGATCTCACCTAATGTGCACAATATGAGGGTGCTCAGCACGCCCCCCAGGCAGAGAGCTCAACCACAACTTGAACTTTATCTTACAATTGAAAACAATGTAACCTAAACATTTGTGCACTCATATTAAATTGAAATTTAAAAAAATGAAGTGTTAGATGATATATTCTTTAAGAGAAGAGAAATATTTCTAGTGGAAATTTTTTTTAAATAATCATAGATATACAAACTTCCACCCTTTAGTCTTCGGCCTAACCATATTAATTTCCTTTAAAATGGCATTTTTGAAAAGCAATTTTTCTTCTATCTGTACTCCAAACACAAGCTACATCTCTGGTGGATATAACCTAAGGTGACCCCCAAAGAGTCACACTCTTGTGGCGTCCCCCTCCTCTTGTATATGGGCATGTCACTCCCTTGATCGTGTTCTGTTAAACAGCAAAAGTCAGGGGGTTTGCAGATGTAATTAAACTAAGTTGATCAAAAGGGACATTATCCTGGATCAGTCAGACTTAATGAAGTGAGTCCATTAAAAAATAGTTAGAAGCCAGAAATTGGCAGCAGCAGAAAGAGAGAGAGAGAGAGAGAGAGAACTTCTCACTCTCTCCCTCTCTCCTTCCATTGTGGGCTTTGATGAAACAAGCTGCCATGAATTCTAAGCTATAGGGAAATGAATTCCGCCAAAGCCCTAAAGGAACTTGGGAGCAGATCATTCCCCACTCAGGCCTCCAGATGAGAATGCAGCCCAACCTACACCCTGATTTCAGTCTGGGAGGCCATGGGCACAGAACCCAGCCAAGGCATTCCTGGACTCACAACCCACAGAGATCATGACATAGTAAGTGGGTGTCATTTAAACCAGTAAGAACGTGGCAATTTGTTATACAGCATTAAAAAAAAAACCAATAATACGATATCTAAAGACAGTCAATTTGCCTGGAAATTGCATTATGTCAATTAAACAGAAAAAATATAATAGAATGTTGAGATTCCTCTCCTAATGTCCCACATCACCCTTAGCCAAGTTCTCCCACATTAGATAACCTAGCTCATTAAGGCTACTGCTACCACATGAGGATGCTCTGCTGCAGAACCCCCACACCCACAATGTCATTGTGGGGGTTTCAGTACTCACTTGCCCAAAGAAACCTCATCCAATAGGCCAAAAAATGTTTCACCTGGCTAGCCTGTGCCTGGCCTCATTCTCTAGCCAGCCAGAGAGTCAAACCTCATCATTAAGATTATTCTAGTGACACAGCACATCCACGTCGACGCCTTCCACCTCAAAGCTCCGTATTATGTATCTGTTCTCCCTTCACCTATTTGGCTCTTAAAATCACCAACTAAGCACAGAACCAATGAACTTCCTGTAAGCCTGAAAGGAGGTGGCAATGTTACATTTCCATTTTCACACTGAGATCAAAACAGGGCCTGAGGCCAGGCTATTCAGCTGAGACTTGATTCCATAATAGCATGTTCTCTCTGCTCTGCACAAAATTATACCCTGATGATGTATTTCCACGCCACTGTGCCCAGAAAGTGGTTAGACAGCGACAGCTCCAGCAAGGGTGAAAGGGTTAGGCATCTGAATATTAGAAAAACCGGAGAACAGGAGACAGAGAAAGTATGTCTATCTTCTTCTGAAATGTTTTTCTGTCCACTGGAAATCAAAACTAAAAATTCTTATTACGCTTTGAGTGTTGAATACAATACTTTAGATACACAGTTCAACTAAGGCCCATAGGTATTTTATCTTGTAAAATTATTTCTAACAACAAAGCATTGGTAATTTTTTTTCTACTGCTGTGGTTCTTATACGCTCATCAAAACCATTGTAACACGTAAATGTTCTAGACGCAACAGAAATAGCAAATTTCTCATTGTGCAGAAAAATCAAAGACAGTACTAATCTTCTTTTCCTTCCTTTCTTCCCTAGCTCTAATCCTTCCTCTTTTGTTTTTAACGTTTGAAATATTGACGGCAGCAATATAGCAAGCAAGGGGTACCATCATTGAAATCACACATCTGGGGACGGGGGTGAGGTCTAGCAAAAACTGAATTACCTTCCGCAATTCCTATGTTCCAAGTCTCAGTCTTATCATCTCTAAAATGGGTGAAATAATATCTGCACTACCAGACCTACAATTTCATGATGATCTTAAGAGCTCATACACGTCTACAAAGGCAGGTTAGTACATATTAAACAAATGTATCAATATTTATGCTTTCTCTCATAAATTTGCAAACATAGATACTGTTTTAAAAATGAGTAGATGGTTACTATATTCCTAACAACAATTAAAATATTTAAAAGTAAATTTCAAAGTTACTATCAGAAAGAGAACAGTAACAGTTAACTTTAAAGGCTTACTCCATGTCAGGCCTTGTGCTAAGGTATACCACACAGTTCCTCATTCGATTCTCACGTTAAGGAAGGCCCTGTTATCTCCATAGGTGAGGAATCTGAAATTTCAGGAAATTAAGCACAAAGAAGTAAATTTGAGATAAAAATAAAACTGAGCAGTCTAGGCTGGGCACAGTGTGTCACGCCTGTAATCCCAGCACTTGGGGAGGCCAAAGAGAGTGGATCCCCTGAGCTCAGGAGTTCGAGACCAGCCTGAGCCAGAGCGAGACCCCATCTCTAAAATTAGCCATGTATCGTAGCAGTCACCTGTAGTCCCAGCTACTTAGAAGGCTGAGGCAAGAGGATTGTTTAAGCCCAAGAGTTTGAGGTTGTTTTGTGCTATGATGCCATGGTATGTTACTGAGGGTGACAAAGTTTAAGAGTCTGTCTCCAAAAAAAAGGACTGAGCAGTCTAATTCAGAGTCCACAATTAATCACTCAACTGTCTGAAATACATTTGCTGGGCTGACCCTTCATGAATAGGAGCAATGAGGTGTGGTCTGGGCACACAGGTGGTCTTTGTCTCTATAACGCAGACAGTGTCCCTGGTGGGCTAGGACGTGCCCACCCACACCGGAGGCAGACTGCCCTGGACAGACACCCAATGGTCACCACACCACCAGCACGCCATTACTGCAGCTGTGGCGGCAAGAGGCTCACTGGAGTTGCGAAATGAAGGAATCCTCCAGAATTTAGAACACATTGACTGACCCCCAGCCAGCTCCAGACCACATCAGAGCCTACGAGACTGCAGCTGGGTCCGCAGAGGTCCAGGAGCAGAGACTGCGGCTGCTTCATGAATGGTAAGTGAGCAGAGCACAGCCCCAAGGAAAGGGGAAGGAAACAAGACAGCTAGAACCAAGGAGGAGAGAAAAGCAGGAACTGAAGGGATCAACAAGCCAAGAGCAAAACAAAACTGAAGGAAAGCCAGAAACAAAGAACGGGAGGGGGCCCTGCTCCCCAAACCGTGCCCAAGACGCCTCAAGGTACCAAAGTGAACTTGGAGGAGCACTACCGGGTATCTTACACTTGAGGGAGACTACTGATGGGAGGTAGTTCCCAGCTTTGACACTAGATGGCATCACATACCCCTCGGTGACGTCACGCCTTTACAATACGATGTCTGCTGTAATAAAAAGTATGATGTAAAACTCAGTGTGGAGCAGGAGATGAGGAAGGCAGAGTCCGCGTCTGAGAAGCTATGCAACGCCCGACGGGGACCTACGGGGTGTGCCCGTAGGAACTGCTAAATTTAGACAAAAACGATATTTTCCTTTCAGTTTATGCGAGTTTGTTTTACAAAATGACTGCTAATTTATTAGGACCTAAGCACGTATTCAACTGATTTAATAAATGAAACGGTTAGGTGTTTCTCCTGGCGTAGGGGCACCGTGAAGAGAAACTGAGGCAGTAAGACACTGTGGACTGAGAAACTGTGGGGACGTTAATTAGGGATGAACTTGGCCTCAGGAGGAAAGAAAAGAACGGGCTCTGAGAAGGGAGTTGCCTATCTGGGTTTTCCCTTAATTTCAAAGTTTCTGGTTTTTCCCTTAATTTCAAAGTATGGGGGGGTACAGATGTTCTGGTTACATGGATTTTGTCATGCTGGAGTCACAGCTGTAAGGGTGTCCATTGCCCAGACAGTGTTCACCGCACCCACTGGGTAGATTTTTGGCCCTCCCCTCTGCCTGATTTCCACTGAGTTTGCCCCTGTGCACAGGCGTATCTGCTTGCAGAGTCTTTTGGGAATCCTTTCACAGAGCGGCACCACCCCGCTGAAGGGAGACCTGTCCCACCGAGTCCCAGAAGCAGGATGGGTCCTGACCCTCGTAGGGCTGCTCCCCCTTCTCACAATATAATGCAGATCTACAGCAGTGAAGACTAATTCACAGACTGTAGGTTTCAGCATAGCAATATGATTGCCTTAGGGAAATATCAAGTTACATATCGCATATGTTTATAGTAGTATCTACCAAGTACGTGTAAGCTTGGCTTCTTATGCAGACGGCCCCTGACTTATAATGGTTCAATGTTACAATGGTTCAAAACCATATATATTCAGTAGAAACCATATGCCCACACATTGGTTTTCACTTTCTGTACTGTATTCAGTAAATGACACAAACTATGCACTCACTTCATTATACAATAGTTTTTGTGTAAGATGACTTTGCTCAACTGCAGGCTAATGTGAGTGTTCTGAGCACATTTAAGGTAGGTTAGGCTAAGCTATGCTATTTGGTAGGGTAGGTGTAATTAAATGCCTTTTCAACCTACAAAAATTTCAACTTGTGATAAGTTTACTAAGATGTCACCCCCTGATAAGCTGACTAGGGTCTGTATAATAATGTTACTAAACCTTTCCAGGTTATACTGTTTCTTCACTGCCTCTTCTTTTATAGACAAGGAACTGAAGCTTGGAGCAACTGGATACTCTGCCCAAGTTCACTGCCATGGAATGTAGTGGGGTCAGGATTAGAATCCAAGAAGTTGGGCCTCCCAAAGTAACGCTGTTAACTGCTATGTTATACTATTCAGCTGTTAGGTCTTCAGGTTTCTAAAGAGGTAAATATACATTAGACCTCTCCATGGAACAAAATACTTCAAAGTAGTACATTATTTAAACATGACCAAATGTATTTCTATTTATTCTTAGTTTCTAAATCCATGAAACACTTTCTTCTCTTTCAGTTTTGCTAATGTTTACCTTCATGAATAAAAATTATGGAAATGATTATAACATAGCATCATTATTTTATGCCACAGAATATTGGCATAAATGTGACCAAATCCTCCCATTCCCTTGTGTAATCTGTACATATAAACTGGCACAAACTTTCTGAAGGACATCAAACTATAAGTGAGATTCATAAAAAATTTCAGTGAGAGTAAAGAGTTATAGGAGAGACTGGCTCGGTGTCCGGTAGTTCAGTGGTTAGGGTGCTGGCCACATACATGGGGGCTGGCGGGTTCAAACCCGGCCCAGGCCTGCTAAACTACAATGACAACAATAACAACAAAAACAGCCAGGGGTTGTGGTGGGCGTCTGTAGTGTCAACTACTTGGGAGGCTGAGGTAAGAGAATTACTTAAGCCCAAGAGTTTGAGGTTGCTGTGAGCTGTGCACTCTACTGAGGGTGATATAGCGAAACTCTGTCTCAAACAAACAAACAAAAAAAGAACGGCTCGGCGCCTGTGGCTCAACGGGCTAAGGCGCCAGCCCTGTACACCTGAGCTGGTGGGTTCGAATCCAGCCCCGGCCCGCCAAACAACAATGACGGCAGCAACCAAAAAATGGCCGGGCATTGTGGCGGTGGCCTGTAGTCTCAGCTACTTAGGAGGCAGAGGCAGGAGACTCGCTTGAGCCCAGGAATTTGGAGATTGCTGTGAGCTGTGATGCCATAGCACTCTATCCAGGGTGACAGCTTGAGGCTCTGTCTCAAAAAAAAAAAAAAAAAAGAACAGTTATAGGAGAGAACATTTATCTCCAAGTTATTTATAATAGCAAACAAGCATAAAACATAAAGGCCCAGTGATTACATATTTCACCATGGTGATAGAAGAAAAAGCGTGCTTTCAAAGATTACCTAAAGGAATAAAATGTTCAAGACACTTTTTAAAAATCATTCTGTAAAACTGTATTAATATATGCTCTCAATTGTAAACTATTAATTAGAACAACAAACTGGATGAAAGGTAAAATTCCCAATGATTTTCATTGTAATTTCACTTTTCCCCAATGAATTTGCATTACTTTGCTAATCAAAAAAGAGTAATAAGTATTATTAAAAAGGGATGCAAGACGTGTATACCTCATTCCCTAAACATCACCTATACTTCAAAGCCAAAGTCAAAAGATTCATCTACATAAAGCTTTCCTGCCTCCACTGACAGAATACTCCATAGAATACTATCTCTCCTGTAAATTCCCATACACCCCTTTCTGTACTTTTTATGGCACGTTTGCTATCTCTTTCCTTTCATGATAATTATCTATGGACATGCTGCATCTTTCCTACCGGATTGTAGGCTTCAGCAGGACCATATTTGTGTCATAATTATATCTGCCATGAGACTTACTCCCGTTCTGCCTTATATTTTAGTCGTATTAGTAAATGAATAGATTTATATTCCCAACATGCCACAGGCAATGTATGCCACTTGAACTGGTTTGTACATAGTTGCAGTGTTCTTTATGACACAGAGACCAGAAACAGATTGGGGGTGGCTTCCCAACATACAGTTTCTCCTAGATTTTGGCTACACATAATATATATTCAATTTTACACTTCTGATATACTTATTATAAACATAAAATAGTCCATATAGTCCATATATCTGAAGACTGTCTGGCCTCCAGGGGGATAAAACTGGTCCCTGCCCAAGATGTTTGGAGTGGAGGCTGAAACACCACATATCGTTGCTACTACACAGACAATTCAAACCTGGCTTTGGAAGACAGCGTGAGCATCATAATCCTGATAGCATCACAATTCTGACAGGTGATAATCTGTATAACTCTCACTAGGATTCCACATTCATTGGTTGAATGAATGATTAAAGGATGAATGAACAAACTAATACTAATAGGTTGGATCCCAATGCAGAATCTTTGACTCACCTTGCTTGGGCAGAAAACGGAGCAATGCTACTCATTACTGTACAGGCCTATAAAAGAAGCTCCATGGCTCCAAAGAAAGAACATTCTGAGAAAGCAATTCCCACCACTAATTGCAGATCACAGGTGGCGCTTTGATGCATGCAAGCCCCAGGGAAGGCATGAAAACATCACGTTCATCTCAACTTTGGCCAGGTGGCAAGGTAGGCACTTATAGACATCTCATTTCATTTTCTCAACAACCTCCCTATTTGGGGGAGAATGCTCTCCCCAACTATAGACGGGAGAAAGAAGCTTAGAAAGGTCAAAGCCCAAGGTCACACAGTTAGTATGTCAGCAAAATTAGGGTTTCTACCCTAAGTATACACTCCTTGGATTATGCTGTACAGATTTAAGGGGGAAAAAAATGAAAGAAGGGAAAGAAGAGGCTATTCCTTTTATAGCCTTTAAACAGCAAATGAGTGGTTTAACCTTTTTCTTCAAAGATTTCCAGACAGATACATAGCAACTATTATTAGGTACGGGTAGAAATACAGTGCGAGTGAACATTCCAGAGGACTCTTGCGGGAATGGCCCCAGTCCTCAGTCTCCACACCACCACCTAAGGTGGCCAAGCGGATCTGAATGTTTGTCAGAATAGACAGAGAACCAGTTTGGGACATCTGAGTAAAATTCGGCAGCTTAGCAGAGACAGGATACCAGCAGAGTTAGAAAGGGATTAAAAATTGCCCTTGATCCCCCCAGACAATCTAGCTCAAAGGCTGTAACCATAACAGGTTCCCTCTCCCCTCCCTAAGGCAACTTTGCTACCTACTTAGTTCTGTCCTTGAGAACTGTTCTACAATTTAGTACCTCTACCCTAATGACCTTTTTTTGAAATCAAAAGACTACCTGCATGATTGAGTCAACTCTTTACTTCTTCATTCTGTAAACACACACCCTAAAATCTTCCATAAAATCCTCCTGAGATCAAGGCCGCACCTATCTGCCTGACAACTAGCTGATGCGTCCATCTCTCGGGATCTCAGCACATTTTTTCACAGAAACACTGCATGTGAATTTCTCCCACCATTTCTCCCTTCGTCTCTGGACCCTGGGTGATTGGGAAAGGCCCTCTTTGAGGAATCCTCAGTCTGCTGTGTTGCTGCTTCCTCCCACTGCAACAATTAGGTTAATGCAAAAATAAAAACTGTTGGTCATCTCCATTCTTAGGAAGAAATAAGTGGGTTTCTTGTTAGAATAATATGATAGCACATGTTTATTTAAAATATCCTTGGAGATGCCATAATTTCTCAAGGTGCCTTTATAACAGATCAAGTGCATTTTTATTCCTTACGTTACAGGTGATAAGTTGTCTTAGAGTGATGTAACTAATTAGTGTTGTATTTCACTTATTTTGAGAAGAATGCAATTTAACGTGAAAGCAATTTTCTTTGCTAGTAAGCTCTTCAAGAATCAAGAATTTGATCCCAGTAGGTTTGTGCTTTCTAATTCCCTTTCCTTTCCTTTGCCCTTCTTAACCCCTCCCCTGCAAAAACACAGATCATGGGATAATGGCAGGTACTTACTATTTAGATGGTACCCAAAATGTGTCCATTTCACCGGACAGGATGAAAAATAACAGTGAGGACAGGTTGAAGTCCATGTAACTTAAACCAAGCACTGTCATTCTTGAGGTTTGTGTGACTGAAGCATTGATGCCTAAATGGCCACACCAAGATTCCCCTTCAGCAGTTCTGGGCTTCAACCCCGAAATCAGCCTGTTTAACAAGCATCCCAGGTGACTCAGATACAGGTGTGCTGGTGGTCTTTAGACCAGACTTAGAAAAACACTGGCATAGTGAAGGCCTTCAAGGTACAGATAACAAATTGTCCTAAAGAGTAAGTGAACTACCCTGAATCACACCAACCAGTAACTGGGAAATCTGGAGTTCAAATACACTTAATGCCTCTGCAACCACGCTACATCACATCTCTTACTTAGTATTCCAAACACTTTATTTTTTTTTAATTTGGGTCACTGCTCCATAAGCAGCAGCTGTAAAAACATTCACAGCTTACATTTGGGTGGCGCTTCCTATGAAAAGAGCTTTCACATTCATTCTCCCATCAGATCTTCACAAAAAAATGCATTTTCTCTATCTAGCAGATGAGGGAGCCGAAATTCAGAGAGATTAAAATTCTTGCCCAAAATCATACCCAACTGAGGACAAAGTAGAAC
Source organism: Perodicticus potto (assembly GCA_963574655.1). Taxonomy (NCBI): domain Eukaryota; kingdom Metazoa; phylum Chordata; class Mammalia; order Primates; family Lorisidae; genus Perodicticus; species Perodicticus potto. The sequence goes on along the minus strand of CAUYRH010129902.1, from coordinate 1,293 downwards.
TTCATGAATCCTGATAATCCGTAAGCACTCAAATATTAGCCATTATTACTATCATTTTAGAAATTCTCAAAACTGAAACTATTAACCCACAAAAAGTGAAGATCAGTCGGAAAAATTAATTGAAAACAATCATACTGTATACAATAAGTTTATTAACATACTAAAATTTAAAAGAATAAAGTCTTCTTAATAAAACTTAGCTGTTGCAAAATAAGACCAAGGAGAAATAAATATGGAGGAAAAATTAAAACTAACAACAGTAGATGCCTTAGCTGTCACAACCATTAAAAAAAGACTAATCAATAAATTAAGGCTTTATGTGGAGAAAAGGGAACACTTCTACATTGCTGTGGGAATGCAAACTAATATGTTCCTTTTGGAAGGATGTTTGGAGAATACTTAGAGATCTAAAAATAGAACTGCCATTTGATCCTATAATTCCTTTACTAGGTATATACCCAGAAGATCAAAAACCACATTATAACAAAGATATCTGTACCAGAATGTACACTGCAGCCCAATTCATAATTGCTAAGTCATGGAAGAAGCCCAAGTGCCCATCGATCCACAAACGGATTAATAAATTGTGGTGGTATATGTACACCATGGAATATTATGCAGCCTTAAAGAAAGATGGAGACTTTACCTCTTTCTTTTTTTTTTTTTTTTTTTTTTTTTTTTATTAACAGATTCTAACTTTATCACCCTCTGTAGAGTGCCATGGCATCACACAGCTCATAGCAACCTCCAACTCCTGGGCTTAGGCGATTCTCTTGCCTCAGCCTCCCGAGTAGCTGGGACTACAGGCGCCCCACAACACCCAGCTATTTTTCTGTTTTTGCAGTTCAGCCGAGGCCAGGTTTGAACCCGCCACCTTCAGTATATGGGGCGGGCACCCTACTTGATGAGCCACAGGCGCTGCCTGACTTTACCTCTTTCATGTTTACATGGATAGAACTGGAACATACTCGTCTTAGCAAAGTATCTCAAGACCGGAAGAAAAAGTATCCAATGTACTCAGCCCTACTAGGAAGCTAATTTATAGGTTTCATATGAAGGCAATAACCCAACTATAGCATAAGAATATGGGGAAAGGGGCACAGGAGGGGAAGGGAGAGGAGGCGGGAGGATGGGTGGAGGGAGGGTAATTGGTGGGATCACATCTATGGTGCATCTTAGAAGGGTACAGATGAAACTTACTTAAATGCAGAACAGAAATGTCTTCATACAATAGCTAGGAAAGTGCCATGAAGGCTATGTTAAACAGTTTGATGAAAATGTTTCAGATTGTAT
>CAUYRH010129901.1:0-11033 GCA_963574655.1 Perodicticus potto | reverse complement strand
TTGGGGGCTTTGTACATCTTCAACCTTTCCCCAGTAGTGGGTTGATTCCAACATGGGGCAAAGTTTTTTTTTTAAATTTCGTTTTTTTTTTTTTTTTTTTTTTTTTTTTTTTCAGGGTTTCCTAGGAAACCAGTGATGCTGAGCCGTTTTGGATTTAACATGGAAACAAGAATATTAAATCTAACTTTAGAGGTATCAGTCATGGTGAGGGCCAGACACCTGTGCAGGCTACTTCCATTCTTGATTGTTGTATTTTTATTGTGAAAGTATATAATTAATTTAGTATCTTTTTTTGGGGGGGGGCTAGGGAGATGCAATATTCTAAACAATAAAAAGAACCACATTGGAGTTCACAGTGAACCTACACTGACTTGGGACATTAAAAAGGAGGGAGAAATAAAATTCAGAAAGTTTCCCCTTCTGAACTTAAAACATGAACGTGAGTAGAGGTTCTAGCCACTATCTGACTATGTGAATTTCTGAAATGTCAGACGGAGCCAGTTCAGCCTTAACCTTCTTGTAATGATCTCAATCCATGTAACTGGATGACAGGGAGAAGTTGCTTAACTGTGTTAACTTTTGAGAAAATAGAAGGGTTGCGATGAGAGTATTCCTCGCTAGAGCTTACAGATGAGGAGAGGAAATAAGAGACACGGACAGGCTGCTGTCATGTCGTAACTCAGAAGCCCCTGAGGACCCAGGAGCAACTGCTTCTAATAAGGGTTCTCGGATTCTCACGGGGTGTTCTGACATATTTACTGTCGTGTGGTACTCACTAAATGCTGGAGAAGAGTTGTTCAGAGTAATCTAAAAATGACCATCTACCTGACTCCAAATGAAAATGTCAAACAACCAGTAGTTGGGGTATATTATGTCAAATAACTCATTGTTCAAAATATATTACACTGAAATGTCTGTGGACAGAAAGGGCTGGATGCTGTGGAAGTCCATGGACGTAACTGAGGCTGTCCTGACTCTCTCAGTGCATTCCACCTGAAGAAGTGGAGAAGTGCTCACCACCCACGAACACGAACGGTAAAAAAGGAAATTCAAGGGGTGACAGAAACACACTAAAATCAAATTTTTCCAAAGCATAAGGACTTATGAATTTATTGTTACTGTTATTACTGCTATTATCAGACAGCTTCATTTCTCAGCATTTTTCATTACATGGAAGAGAAACTTTTGATTTTGACATCTGCCTTCAGTGATTGACAATATGCCTTATAAATAATTAATATATTCCCTTTTCAATATTTTTAATAATTAAAAAACCTTTACATTTCTTGTTAGATTGGATTTTATTTATTTATTTTCTTGGTTATTTCTCACTCCAGAAACAAAGATATAGAATTTTCTTTTTTAGTCAAACTTGAACTAAAAGGATTTGGTGGTTTTGACTGATAGGTGTTATAAATTTTTTTTCCCCCAATGTTCCTGTGTCTCAGTTTGTAGGGGAAAAAAAAAACTAAATTACTTTTCAAATCTATGGCATGATAGTGTAGAATGAGTCACACACTTCTCCTTTATCACTTCTAAGAATTGATGGGGGCCATTTCTTTTCCTCTTTTTCCATTTCCTCTTCCTGCTTTCAAAATGCACAGTAACCCTGCAGGGGTTGCCCATGTCCTCACACACAGCTTAGCCAGAGTTGAATAACATTGCGAGAGGTTACAGCTCTCCAACAAGAGCCTCTAGAATTCGCTCCCCTATTCTATATTTCCTTTGGCCAACATCCATGGCCTAAATCCAAAGGTTGTTGGTATTGCGCTTAGGAGATCATATTCTTATAAATTATGCCATTTCAAAGCTGGCCAGAAGATGGGTGTCTTCTCATTTAGAATTATATGCTGTTAGTTCTGCTTGTTTTGAAAACGAGAACTTGTTCCAACGCAGTTGGTGTATCATCATCAAGTTGATGGTATTTAATCACAAAAACGTTGCCTTCGTTTGTGTGAATTTTCTTCAAGGACAAGCGCTAGGTAAACAGAGAACGCTGCCAGGCTGCAGTGAGCTGAACAGAGCCACCCGGGGCAAAACAAAGCACACAAATGCGCACACCTCTCGGGGACCTGAGCCACGTCCTTCCGCGCCTGCTGTCACCACTTTCTGTTTGATTTCAGAGAACTCTCCTTCCACCGACCACTGCACAATTACAGCCTCCTACCACCGGGAGCAAACTCCATGTGCCGTATTTATTGTAATATTTAAATATCTCTTATCCACTTAACGTGTAAAAACCGTGCTACCATTTTCATTATACCTTTATTTAAAGAAAAATATGTCACTGATTATGAGTATCCCAAAGCCCTGATGAAGTGTATGATGCTACCCAGAGCAGTGGTTTTAGGAACGTATGTTGTAATGCAGCAAAAATGACTGTACGTGCAAGGTGAGAGGTCAGACATGGGGTGGGATGTGGGTAATGAATGGTAGGAAGGGAGATGAAGACATTCAGTGAGAATCTGTCCTGTAATGTCAAGTGTGCCAGCACTGGCCACAGGTTAGTAACAATGCTGCCGGTAAAAATGCTGTCCTGAGCCTTTTATGTGCATTGCCAGGCCAGTCCTCACGGCAAACCGTGGGGCATTACTGTGAGGGGACAATACTCCCTGCCCACTGGATGTAACTGTTCACATGAAAGGCATCTCTGACTTCTCCACACTCAAGGGGTTGAGTGGCTCTTCCCTGAGCCTGAGGTGTCCATGCCTTCTTCCCATCCACCTGCTCTCTCCGTCCCATCTCCTCCCTGAGCCCGAGGTGTCCAAGCCTTCTCCCCATCCACCTGCTCTGTCCATCCCATCTCCCCCCTCTGCTATGTTCTGTTGGACTCACAGCTCTCACAGACCCAGATCTCATCCATGGGAAACACTTGTGCTTTTTTTGTTCTTAGAAATAGCTGGAAGAAGGGCCAGTCCCAAGGTCTTGTCCCTGCTGCCTCACGGATCATCCATGAGGTCTCTCAAGCTCCCTTAGGCTGCTCAGATGTAAGGAAGACCCCCATCTGCTCTGCCCTTCACCTCTGGAAGTCACTGATAATCTCTCCAAGCAGCAGTGTGGAGATGCCTGAGAGGTTTGATCTGAGGTGGGTGGGCTGACCTCTCATGCGTGGGGTGCAATGGAATGAGATGCATGCGCTATTGTCCAAAAAATACATTTCCTAAACTTTCTTCCTTCTTTCTCTCTTGGACCATTTCATATTCTCAAAGTAGGGTGTGGGAGTCACTCCTGGTGAAACAGGTTTGACATAGATATTCAAAATTCACACGTGGTGATTTGGGACTTCCCAATATATGGCCTATCTCTCAATCTCTGCAGACCAGGAAACGCCTGGGCAATGAGGGTGCCAATTCCCAGGCCCCCTCAGAGGCCCCAGCAGTAAAGAAAAGGAGTGGAGAAGTTAAAGATTCCCTTAAAAAAGAGGTTGTCAATGTGGCTGAGAAACACGGTTTGGGACCGGAAGTTTAGTGTGTGGGAAGAATATTCTCATCTGGGCGCTTTGTAAAGGCTTATCCCAGCCCAGGCAGATTTCTGTCCTTAAGCCTTTGGCTCTTAGTTGCTGTGGACAGACCATAAGGCTTCACTGAGCTGTGCTAAGCATTTGGCGCTGCTTCCAGTGGCTTCGCCTGCAGTGAAGCCGTCATCTGCATAGTATTGGGGCTCCTGGATAGGCAGCTCCAGGCGAATGGCACTGGGGCTGTACCTGCCTCAGCCAAACAGGTAGAGCCTTTATCCAAAGCCTTGTCTTTGGGCAAGGAGGGCTTCCAAGGATGCCTGAGCCCCTGGGGCCTCAAACAGGGCCTGCTAGCCATGTAGTTGGCTTTGGTAAAGTCACAGCAGCCTCACAGAGTCCAAAACAAATGGTGGTCCCACAGAAGGTCTTCAAGCAAAGATTCAAGCCCTCTGTGGACCTCCAGAGAGTCACCACCTTGCATTTATCTAGTGCAGAAAGCCTTGGTAACAAGTTCTGTTAGCTTACCTCAGAAGTACAGCTTCCCATCAGCAAAAAAATCAACCAGAAGAGAAGCAAACATTTTGCCAACGTGCCTTTGCGACATTAAAGGGTTTGAACCACATTTTTTTTTTCCCAGACTGAGTGCTGAGCTCACCTGTAAGAATCAGGCCATAACATGTAGATTCTGCCTAGTCAGACCACTCAAAACATAAACTGAGAAAGAACCAAACTTACATTCGTATGGTAGGCCAGGGGCTCCATAACCACCCCCACCACATGTTATATTGGTTCTGAACTGGTGAAAAAATGTTCCTGCCTTGAACAGTTATTCAAAAATAGGAGGCCTTGGAAAGGGTCATTTTGATATGAGATTGAAAATATAATTCCTGCAGTTAGAAGAGACTCAATTTGGTGGCAGAAATAGTAGATGCAAGGGCTAAGAGGAAATACAACGGTTATATATATGAACATAAAAGAAAAAAACACAAAAATCGCCATTGCAAAATTTTAAATTTGACAAGAAAGAAGCTATAGCTGAGAGAATAAAGGGCCATAACAAGTGCTAGGGGAGCTGTCCACAAGGAGCTTACTCCCAAGCAAGTAAGGCTGCGGATAGCACTGAGTATATTCCATAGTTTTGACAATTCCAGATTCTAGGAATGTAATACAGCGTGTTCCAAAAGTCTCCATACACAGGAAAATTGCATAGCAACAGATATCTTGGAATGTGTTCGCCATGAGTGTGTGCGTAGAAAAAGTTGGCTAATAGGTAGAAAATATTTTGTAAAGATCTGGTAAAATTTTGTAATGAATAGTTTGCAAATAAAGGTACATTTAGGTATAATTTCCCATTTTCCCTCTGCCTTCCAGCTCTGCGTCTTGGCCCACGGGAGGGTCTTCAGGGGCAAAACTGCACGTGGAATGGTCATCTCCTGTGATGACCTTGTCTTCACCAGGAATACCTCCCAAAAGTCTGCTTGAGGCTGTTTTAACAGTTAAGTTTGTTTTTAGTAAGTAGGAGGAGTATGCTCTAAAATGATATTAAAATAGTATAGTAAATACAAATCCAGTAACACAGTCATTCATTATCGTTATCTAGCATCCTGTCCCATATGTAAGTTTATGTGCTATGCTTTCGTATGACTGGCCATGCGGTTGCTTTGCCTAAGGCAGCATCACCACAAAGACACGAGTAAAGCATTCTGCTGCCTTTGCAAAGGCTACAACATCACCTGGTGTTAGAAATTATTCTTCAGCTTCATTATAATTATATGGGGACACTTTCAGATATGCGGGCTGCCCCTGACTGAATGAGATCATGTGGTCTATGACTATAAATACACACATATATATAATTTTTAATTTGAAAAATTATCTTTGATCTGGAGAGGGAAGAGAATTTGCCAGGAGTTCAGTTCATTTGGACATTAATACATTGTACATAAAGAAACAAACTTCAATGAACGTGGGGAATATACTATTTGCATTAAGTTCTTTCTGGAATCTCTAGTTGGGAGAAATTTCATTATTGAACCACACGGATCTTTTTGCAGCACCCCAATAGGCTACACTGAATGATATAGCAGGGCATATAGTTTAAGGTCACAAAGCAATCAGGGTGTGAATTATCAGCTTTGGATAAAATATCACTTTCCTGTGCATTTCTTTAGCATTTCAATCCGACTCATTCTGGAGGCTTCTGAGAACAAAATGTATCTCCCCACTTGTAGGTGTGGGAGGTAATTCAAAGGCAGGCTGGCTGGTGTGAAGGGTGTACGAGAAACTGGACACAGGTCTGTCCTGAGAAATTACTGCTTCCCTTCCATGAGGGGGTGGCCATTCCCCTGATGGACAATCAACTTAATGTCTAAACACAGAAGGACAAGACCTCAAAAACCTGGGGGAACCCTATAGAAGGCTAGTTCTTTCCAACTCCCGAAGCTTCCCCCGGGATGAACACGCGCCCCTCTTTCTCACCTTTAATCGCTGGTCTAACAGAAGAGATCAAATGACTTAATGAACCAGTAAATCTGAGGACAGTAAATCGTGCAGAATGACCTCTGCTCTTTCTTTTTCCTTTTCTCCTATTTCTCCTTCTGTCCTCCCAGGAATCAGAAAGTGAAGCCTCTCCGGGTGATCTTGGCCTTCACGTCTAATCTCATCTCGGTGATCTTTGCCTTCCATGTCCAGCCTGGCTTGTGTGGACGTTGAAATGTCTCTGTCTGAGATGCCTCTACTAGACTCATTTGACTCCAACACCAAGCTATACCCTTTCACTTAATCTTTAGTATTAATTTAGGCGAAAAATTTGGCTCCATCTGCCACTTCTTTGTAACATATTCTCAATTTTTTTCAGAATTTGAGCAGGACAGAGGGATACTATTTGGGAAGACAAACTCCCAGACAACTGACACGAATCCCAGTTCTTGGGTAAGAAGACTGAGGCTTTAAGTGCGAACAAGCTAAGCAAAGTTCATGTCATTAGCAAAGGAACGCTGCCAATATTTGATGCAAAACACATTTACTTTCACACATTGAATGAGCTATGAAAAATACTCCAACTCAGCATCAGACTGCCTTCAGTCAAAGAATAGGAAAAACATTTTCAGCCTCATCATTCTGCTGACGCCAGATACCTCAATAGAAGTCAATCAACTAGAAACCACCAAGAATTGAGGAAGGATTTTTCCTTATTCTCAGCACAGAAAAATGGTCTAAGTTAGAGACAAGTGCCAAAAACCGTCCTTTCAAAATAATTAGTATTGTTCTTAAATATTCCTACGGTGTTAGGATTGATAATAAATTGAGAAATAAAGATTCAGAATTACAGACTCCATGCAGGGACTTGGGAAGGTTTGTGGAGAACAGGGATCCTGGCGTGGAATCGGCCTGTAGAAAACATTAAGCTTGGGCGGTGCCTATGGCTCAAAGGAGTAGGGCGCCAGCCCCATATACTGGAGGTGGTGGGTTCAAACCTGGCTCTGGCCAAAATAAATAAATAAATAAATAAATACTATAAAAGAGTTTCGAAAACCTTAAAAAAAAAGTAAAGAAACATTCAGCTTGTTGTGGGTGTGCTTACTTTCTAAGGCTGTGGATCCCTCTATTTTAAATTTGTGGAGGTTTGGGTTTTTAGAGAGCACGACAGAGACTATTAAAAACATTTTGATGATGCTGTATATTCAACCTGCTCAAGAGTTTTTGAATGTCCACCTCCAATAAGCATAATAAAAAGAAACAAGTAAGAAGATTCATCTGACTGTTGGGTTTCTACAATGCATTTAAAAAAATAGAAAATTCAGTTGCTCTTTAAGTTTCATTGGTTAATGTATCATATATGCCATTTGTTAATCAAGCCAACTCTATTAATAGGATTGTTTTGAATATTTTGCTTTTTATAACATATATATCCATATACACACATAAGATTTTAAAAACCTTTATACAGGGAGTCTCACGACCTTTATGGCCATCCTGTGTATGTAGAATCTACTAATATATACACGAATATATTAGTATGTATACTATATGTTCTACATTTAAGTATATGCTATATTATGTGTGTATATAGATAGAGACTTTAAATGGTGTTTGTGTATATCTGCGGGCTTTGTCTCAGCTATGAGACAATGACCCACCTTCCTATCTGACAAATCTCCTTTGTATAAGAGAACAATTCTGATATTATTTGTGTTTTGAATTATTACATTTTATTTCTGCTCACTCCTACCTCCTGTGAAAGCAGGTAAGAGTTTCCTGGCCCTGACTCCAAGGAAGGGGGCATTTTGGAAGCAAGTCAGTTCTCACTTGGCTGTCTTATTTCTTTTTGTTTTCTCAGGAACACTCCACCAACGTTTTGAGGTAGAAATAAGTTTCCTAGAAGATTAAAGTTCTGCACTCTGTCTTTCCAGCTCAGTCTTGCATAGGAAGAAGAGGTCCTTTCCTCATAATGCCAGCACTTTTGTAAGGGAAATGTAGTCTTTTAAAGGACTTGATACAGGCAGCAGAGTAAGATGGCAACATTAAAGAAATAACAAACATATCTTAGTTGCTAAGCACATGGATTGTCATACTGTACTTACTGGTTCCTGATCTCAGACTCATCCTCACCTTGACTACAAGTCCCTGGGTAAGGCATTTTGAACCCTTCTCTATAGCTGTTTTTCCCATCGAAAACACAATAGTAACAGTAGTATTTACCCCACTGGGTTGATGTGAGGATTAAAACAGAAATATGTACAAGGTAGTTTGAAGACTACCTAGAATAAAGAACATATTCAGTTACTGTGGACCAAAAAAATGCATTAATTTGCAAACTTGTACTATGTAGGAAATAAATATAAATCTCTTTAGTATAATCCCCGTTTTAAAACTCTGAACATTTGAATGAACGGGGATATTTTATTTCTCTGAATATTTTCAAGGAGACATGAATGATTCGTTTTAGGTCAGTTTCTGTACTTCTTGTCTATACGGATGGTATAGAGACCATTGGTCCACTCCTGAGATCTCCAGGCAACTGCACGCCTCGTCGTTAGCAAGCCTGCCTCTTGCGCTGGCCGCTGGTGCCAATCACCCAGCTGACTGATGCACAAATAAAATCCCAGTCACAGAGATAAAATAGATTTTGAAACAGTGTCCTATTGAAGAACTTATTATCATCCATCTATTCATTTTAAAACAAAGTGCATTATATTCCCTTCATAACAAAGAAGACAAAGCACAATAAAGTATTGTTCTCAGTTGTGAGTTTTTTTTTTTTAATGAATCAAGAACGATTTGCTAGGTTATCCTAGCAAAAGATGAGTAAACATAAAAAAAATCATAATTTACTGGCTCAGAAAGAATAAAATATAAAATGGATTACAATAACAAAACATATTTGGAAATTAAGAAAAGAAAAAAAATCCGAGTTCCATTTTTAATGTCCATATTGCTACTGCAGACATTATTAGGCTATCAATGGCCCTAACTGACTCATCTCAGATGGCTTGTACCATCTTATTATTTGCTATTTTTAGATGTTATTGCCCTATTTTAATGCAAGTGTCCTGGTTTATATTATGTTTAACTTCAATAACAATAAACACTTAAGAACAATAGACCCAGGCTGAAACTCTGTTTGGTTTACTTATGGTACCAAGATCTAGAATAAAAACAGTGACATTCTTGAAAAGATAGCATGAGGGTTGCACACCACCTACGTCCAATGAGGCTCAGGTGGTGATGGGAGGATCGTGTTTTAGCACGTAATCAGATTTTAATGTAACTGACTTCTAAGGGTACTCAATGGAGTGTTGTAGGGAAGGACGTGTCCTAGACCTTCTCATACCCCAAAGATCTTACAGGATAATGAGAAGAAGAGACCAAGAACACCCCAGGAAGAAAAATGCTGGGAAAAACACCGAGATGTAGAATAGAAATATAGATATTTTAATCCTACCTTTTCCTCTCACCAAGGATCTATGAGAAAATTCAATCTTCTCTATAGTGAAGCTCATTTTTTCACCTCCACAGAGGAAACGGAAAAGATATCAAGTATTCTTTGAAGGACCGTAATCCTGGAAATGTTAAAGTATACTTAAAAATACTGAGAAATTTGCATATACTAAAGAATGTGACAGGGTGGGAAAAAAACATGCAGGGGTGTCCAACCTGCAGCCCGCGGGCCACATGTGGATTATGTGAGGACTGTTGTGCTTACTTGTGGTGTCAGATATCAGGAAAATTATTCAGAGACCCTTTTTTTCAAAATTGTCAGCTTTCATTAGTGTTTGTGTATTGAATGTGTGCCCCAAGACAGCTCTTCTTCCAACATATAGCAGAGAAGAAAAAAGGTTAGACACTCCTGGGAAAGCAAGAAGAATTTGAGTTCATGTGCAAACTGACCACTTACTGGCTAAATGAGCTTTCTAGTCTTTTGTTCATCAGCAAAACAGAGGTGTTTGGAAGTTAAGTTTGTTTTTAAGGTTTAAAAGGTATATGATGCTCCCATTACAGTGTTTACACTTATTAGCTGCTCAATAATTATTAGGCTCCATCCTTTTCTCCATTATTACATAAGGGGAATGAGAAAACTTTATGAATAGAAGATTGGCTAAGTCATATACCTTTCTCAGAAATACCTTGCACATATCCCCAGATCTCAAGAGAGAGGGACAAAGAATTCTAAGACTCAGAAGGAACTCTGAGTGAGCAAATGTATTAAAGAAATGAAAGAAGCATTGTGTCCTTGTAGTTAATAAAGAAGCAATTTTAAAAGCTCCTATCTGCAAATCACCTTCCACTTCCTGCATACCAACCAGCATGGTGGAAGGCTACTCGATGTTAGGTAGAGTGTGTAAATGCTGCTGCAATTTAGATAAGAAAGATTTTTAATTAGAATATTAAGTAGTCACAAAAGAGGAAAGAAATTGTGGTGTCCACTGAACTATCGCCTCCATGATTTTAATTTGCTTTATGTATTCTCTTTCACAGATATCACAAGTTAATTTCACCAGATTCCTCAAGCATGTTAAACTATTGAAATTTCAGAATTCTCATTCTTCAAGTAAGGAATATGCAATTTAACATGAAGTTTTAATTTTTTTCATTTTTATATATGTGTAAAATCCCATCACCACTCGAAAATTTAAAACCCTATTTTTCTGATTTATCTTTTATACCCCTTTGTTGAAAGGTTTGCTCTTGGGCTTTTGTTTAATTTATATTGGAAGTGTCAGAAATAAACTATCTGTTGCTGCAGATATAAGAATTAACTAAAGGGAACACTTGTGTCTACTTTGTTTTTTTTTTTTTTTCTTTAAAATCATTTTATTGGCATATATTTTAGTTGTACAAATTTTGGGGGCACACGTAATATTTAAATCATGTATACAAAGTGTATACAAATCATGGTCATAAATTGTTCTTTTTTTAGTTTTTGTCTTTTCTTTTTTTTCTTTTTTTTTTATTGAGTCATAGCTGTGTACAATAATTCAGTCAAGGAGTACAGTGTGTGGGCTTCACATACAATTGGAGATATTTTTATCAACCTGATTAATATAACATTCATGATATTTTCTCATTTACTATGTGA
>CAUYRH010129899.1:0-11098 GCA_963574655.1 Perodicticus potto | reverse complement strand
AATGTACTCAGTACTATTATGAAACCAATTTATAATCACTCACACTTTCATATGAAAGATGAATCACAACTTTAGCCCAGGATGAAGGAGAGAAGGGGAGGGAAATGGAAGGGGAAGGGGTGGTTTGATAGAGGGAGGGTAACGGTGGGACCACACCTATGGAGTATATTGCACGGGTACAAGTCAAATCTATCAAGTATAGAACATAAATGTCTTAACACAGTGATTAAATAAACGAGGTGAAAGCTTTGATAAGTAGTTTGATGTAAACACTCTAATTTGTACCAAAAAATCAACAAATGGAATCCCACACAGGCATAAATGTATTCATGATCTATGTAGATATGACTTAAAAAAAAGGAAAAACAAAAAAGAAAGTGATGAAAGGTGTGGGTCCAGTTTCAGTCTTTAACATGTGGTTATCCAGTTCTCCCAGCACAATTTGTTGAATAGGGATTCTTTTCCCCATTGAATGCTTTTGTTTGGTTTATCAAAGGTAAGATGGCAAGTAGAGACTGGTTTCATCTCTTGGTTTTCTATTCTGCTTCACATGTCTATGTCTCTATTTTTGTGCCAATACCATGCTGTTTTGATTACTGTGGACTTATAGCCTGAAGTCTGGTAAGGTGATGCCTCTGACTTATGTCTTTATTACTAAGAATAGCCTTAGCTATATGGGGTTTTTCCAGTTTCATACAAAACTAAGTACTATTTTTTTTCTAGTTCTTCAAAATATGATGTTGGTATTTTAATGGGGATTGCATTGAATATGTATGTTGCTCTGGGTAGAATAGACATTTTGACAATGTTGATTCTTCCCAGCCAAGAGCGTGGTATGTTCTTCCATTTGTTAGTGTCTTCTGCAATTTCTTTTTTTAGGGTGTCATAATTCTCCTTGAAAAGATCTTCCACCTCTTTTCTTAGGTTTATTGCTAAATATTTAATTTTCTTTGAAACAACTGTGAAGGGAATTGTGTCCTTGATTTACTTTTCAACTTGGCTATTATTGGCATATTCAAAGGCTATTGATTTGTGAACATTGATCTGTGTAAGAAATCCATGAATAGATACATGATATTGGACAGTTAAGTTTGTGAACTCATTGTAGAAAAATTGCTGCATACCTTATTGCTGAATATCAAAAGATCACCTTCAAAGTAATTCCCTTGGGAAGCTATGTACTTATACCAGTGCCTAATCCACCCATCAAAGAAATTTTGAAATTCTATTTCTGGAATGACCATCAGAGCTGTCTTCATACAAATTATGACAATTAAGTTTGCACATTTATTAGAAAAGTGCTATATATCCTATTGCTGAATATTGCTATGGTCACCTCCAAAGTACTCCCTTTGACCCTAGTGATGTTAAGCAATGGGTATGTAGGGTATGTTCTCTAGGATGAGTTCACAAACTTAATTGTTTGACCTTGTGTATGATTTTGTGACAGTACATTCTTCTAGTTCTCCAACTAACACAACTTCTTTGACTTTATCTTATTGTTTAACCTTTTATGCTGGATCTTGGAATTTTGGGAGTGACACAGACCTGACTTTCCCTGTATGCTCATGTTTTTATTTCTATCAAAAATTTGATTGAGACTCATTGCTTTCTTTTTATTTTTTATTTTTTGAGACAGAGTCTCACTTTGTTACCCATGGTACAGTGCCATGGTGTCATAGCTCACAGCAACCTCTAACTGTTAGGCACAAGCGATTCTCTTGCCTCAGCCTCCTGAGTAGCTGAGATTACAGCCACAATGCCCAGCTGTTTAGAGATGAGGTCTTGCTCTTGCTCAGGCTGGTCTCGACCTGTGAGCTCAGGGCAATCCACCTGCCTCTGCCTCCCAGTGAGGCTTGATGCTTTAAAAAATAACTTTATTGGAAATAGTTCTAAAAGAAAACTAAAATAATTTATGATTGTATAGTAGAAACTTAGAGATTTGGAGAAACCTATCTATCAAGTAGTGAGCAGAGACTTGAAAGGCTGCAGTGAGGATTATTTGGTTACAAAAATAGAAAAAAGGAGGCCAAGGAGCTAAGGTGGTAAGATTTGGAAGACAACTAAAATGCATTTTGAAGACATCCAGAAAAACTCAGTACGTGATTACAGACAAGGACTATGGGTGAGTTGTCGAATTCCTAAGTGAACGTGTATGATAATCAAGAGATCAACAGATGTCAAATAAGGAAAGGAAACAATGAGGTTCACAGGTAGAAGAGGTGCAGTCATTTACACTTCAGGGGAAAAATATTTCTTAAAAGAAGCAGTTATGAAAATTATGTGACAGGGACTTCAGAGGAGGTGGCATCATTGAAAATGAACCAGATTTCAGATAAGACTGCAAAGCAGAGGAACTTGTGGAGAAAACTCAATAATATAGAACACTTGACTAATTGTGGGATAACATTCCCAGAGGGAAAAGTTGATGTATTTCATTATAGGAGAGAAAGAAAAAGTTGGGTGAAGGGTAAGGAAATACATATTCATATGCAGATGATGATAGAACGTGTGTGGGGGGTGGTAGAGGAGTTGAGTGTATATTTTGACACTGAGTAATGAAAATAGGTTTGAGAGGTAAGAAGGAGTTAGTCTTGACAGTCTTTTCTAACTGTGGGTACTGAATAGTGGAGTCAGAACATTTTCTGAATTGGCCAAGCAATATAATATCCTGAAACCACTCTCTAAGTAAACTGATAATGGGCCCACAAACTGCAGATGCTGCTTACTGTGTCGACTGGATGACAGCTGAGAAACTTCTTACTCATGGGATATATTCAAGTGGATGATATATATTTGTTAGTATGACTTTATATTTGAATATATGAATTATAAATGGATAGGAACCTCTGTGGGTGATCTCCGTGTAAGGATGCCTGTAGATTATATTCATGAATTTGTTTGGAACAGCTCAGCTAATTAAAGCAATGCACTTAGGAAGCTCAGTGTACAGGTTCATTTCCTAAGGGGACTTTTTACATCTGCAGACTACAAAACATATAACAGGACCTTAATAAATATTGTTCATTAAATGAATAAGTGAAGAAAGAATCCACGGGGCAAAGAGGAGTGCCTGTCTGTAAAAGCAGCACCACCATATAGGCCTTTAAACCTAATCACCATGTTCAGAAATACCTGCTTAAGCTAGTGAGGGAAATTTTGTAAGAAAGCGGGATAGACCAGCTAAAATTATAGCTACCCTGAACAAGAAATCAAAGCACACATTTTTCTAAGAAAATGTGAATAATAACATAAGGTATAGTAAAGTGAGGAAATGTTTATTTTTAAAGCTTTCAATCTTCTTATCCAAATATAAATGCCTTTACATAAGTATAAAATAAATATAATAATGTAATGCTTTCATATAAAAAAGAAGTAACTAAAAGTCTTATATTTAATACTTGATAAAATATTATGAATTAAAATTGAATACTTTTATTTAACTTAATAAAATCATCAAGATACCTATTTTATTAATCATTTTCTTTCTTCTTACTATTTTGAACTTTAAGAAAATCTTTACTGTTTTCCCATAGGATGTAGATTTCATACAAGCTACCTAAAATAAAGTTAAAATACCATTCCTGAGAAATTATATATTATTTTCATGTAAACTCTAATATATTTTCATGGTGGTTACCATTAATAGATTCCAAATTAATTACATGAGTTGAAAAACACCTATGTATAATTTGACAGCTTTTTCAACAAACTGTAAATTTCAAAACATAATGTGAAAAAAAAATCATTTCCAATTCAAAAACAAAATACTTTTAACTTTAAGTTTCTTTCATTTCTTACTTTTCTTTATACATAATATTTTTTTCCAGGAATAAAATATTAATATAATTTTACACCCCAACTCTTTACATTATAATGGAAATAGACCGTTAACACTATTTGAATGGTTACATGATATTCTGGACATTCATTTAAATGAAAAGAATTTATTGAATGCTTAAACATTGATATAAGTGCACAGATATAAGACTGACTGGGTTACCTACATTATTTTCTTGAATCAGTTTCTTCATATTGGAAACTACGTTGATGATAGTTTATCAATCAATAAATAAATGTATTAAAGCACTGTGTCTGCATTTTAGGGCCAAGAGAAAATATAATTTTTGTTGTTAAAAATTTCAGATAACTTTAATACCAGGATTAGGTTTTTGAGTTCCAACTTCATTTATATGAAAGATATAGTTGCTAAAATTCATAGGACACCTGTTTCTTAAATCTAAACTTAAAACAGTGCAGCAAGCAACCCTATTACCAGTGACTGGGGTAAAAAGACAAAGGAGAGCTGTTGTTTAAGGGGCATAGATTTTCAGATTTGCAAGATGAAGACTTTCTGGAGATATGTTTACAACAATGTAAACTGAACAATGTGTATATACTTAACAGTGCTGAACTGTACACTTAAGTAGCATGCTGTGGCATCCTCTCTAAGATGTTTTATGTTCTTATATCAGCCAGACTGTCATTGTTCTACATCTGCTGTACTACAGCAACATTATTCATTATAATTCCTTGTTTGTTCAACCAAAAGGCTCTTTGGCTTTGATTTTGCCCTATATTTTAACAGATGAACTGTGTTATCTATGCACAGAAGTTATTTTTACGCTTTACTTGTGAAACTTAACTGCTTGCATGTGCAAAAGCAAACACACTGTTGCATTCTGCCTCAGTGCCATAAAAAAACCTGGACCATCTGTAGCTCATCACTTTCTTAGTCAATTATAGATGAACAAAGGCCCGAAATACCAAATAGATAATGCATCACATACAACCAAGTGCATGAAGCTTCTCAAAGCAATTTTCCAGTCAAGGCAGTCGCTGCTATTGTTTGCCCACCCTCCCTATTTTCTCTCCTTGGGCATGAAATTTCACGTGGAAAAGGCATTAACCTCCTGAGGGACTCAGTATGGTCATTTGAGTCACTTAATTAGAAGAAGCTGAGAGTTAACATTAAAAAACGTCCCATGTTACACAGCAAAGATTTTATGATTTCTCATGGAGGGTCCCTTCAGTAACCTCGTGATTTAACTTAAAGGAAAATTGAAAGATGAAATACCACTGACCACTATGAAAAATTAAGTATGCCAAACCAAATTTTAAATGTATCTGTCTTATGTTAATAACATTGGAATTTATTTTATTTTAAACGTATTTTCCACTTACCTTTCCATAATTTTTTATAATATTTATATCATTACATAAAATGCGTAGTTGTACAGTTTTGAAATTGTATATACACACACACGCACACATATATATGGGGGGCTATGTATGTGTGCATGTGTGTGTGTATATACAATTTCAAAACTGTATTGGGGGCTATTTTTTCTCTCTTACGATCAAAAGTTTCCATAATTCCAGTAGCTGGCATTTCATGTGGTTTCTTTGTTTTCTTGCTAGAATTTTACCTTTTCATAATTTCAAGTTTAATTGTATCTGAGATTGAGGCAGAACATTGCTGTAAATTATGAAATATGCATTGTTCTTTTTTTTTTTTTTTTGGCGGTTTTTGGCTGGAGCTAGGTTTGAACCTACCACCTCTGGCATATAGGGCCGGTGCCCTAATCCTTTGATCCACAGGTGCTGCCCTGTATTGGTCTTGTGGATCATCTGTAGTCTATGCTATGATGTGCTTCCCAAATTCTCACAAATCTCCAACCCTTTTGAGACTGAAGCACTCCTTCCCTCAGCTACGGGACTATACGTGGCTGATCTCTGCTGAATTCTTCTCTGGAAATTGCCCCTGGCTAAAGAGGGTCATCTCATTCACGGTTCATATTTGTGGGCGGCAGATTTCCAAAGACTGGCCATTGCTTCAATTCAGAATTCTTTGAAGGGCTTTCCCAACTTCAGAGGTTCCTCAGGGGATCAACTCAGACATTTGTCCGGACTTTGATAGAGTTTAGCTTCTTGCTCTGTCTATCCTGCTTCATTCTTCCACTCTCACTGGTCCTCATCTAGACAGCACTGCCCAATAAATACACTTCCTGCATGTCTATTTCTTTCTTTCTTTCTTTTATTTTTTTTTTTTTTTGAAGTTTTTGCAGTTTTTGGCTGAGGCTGGGTTTGAACCCACCACCTCTGGCATATGGAGCCAGCACCCTATTCCTTTGAGCCACAGGCACTGCCTCCCTGCATGTATATTTCTATCACAGAGTCTGCTTCCTGGGAAACCTACACTGCATTGTACTATTTTATGTTATTTGATGTATATAATATTTTGCACGGAAAATATATTTTATTATCCTTGTGCTTGGACATAAAAATTAACTCATGTAAGAAAATTTGTCATTTGTTTCAACAAAAAAGTTATAAAATATATTCTTTATGTAAGAATATGTATTGGACATTTCATTGAATAGATTTTTAATCAATGACATATGGTAAGGGGAAGACAAGGCATGGCTTTAAAAGGACGGATGAAGTTGACATGTTCCCAAGCCTGCTTCATCTAAGATAATTCCCAAAGTGTGACACTTTTCCTCTTCTTCTGTACCACATTCTGAGCAAACAACCTACTTTTCTAGTTTTTAATCAAACCAGGCTCATTTTGTTTACATATCTTTGCACTTTGCCCTTTGTCCTCTTTCTGTAATTCCCTGCCCCCCAGGTATTTTCCTGGATTATTACTGAGATTTAAGTCCAAACTCAATAGTGGCTTCTCTCATGATCACCCCAAAGTTTGATCTCGTTTGCCAACTCCTGCAAGCTACATCAACATGGGCATGCTATTTCATCCTTCCTTCCTGTCTATGGCCTGTCTTCCCGCCTTTCTTCCTGCCTCTCATCCTTGAGCCCTGCCTCCCTCCTTCCAATTTTTCCTTTCTTAGCATGTGGCATTACTGTACTATCTTGTTCATTTCCTTCTAATTCAGACACATCTCTCCCACCCCGCCCCATGCGCATATTCTGTGTTTCTTGTTTATTGCTTTATTCTCAATACTTAGAACAGCATCTGGTATGTAAATATTTATTGTCAATGGAGTAAAAATAAGGAGATTCAAACAAAGATTCTTCTGTGTCTTAAAAAGACAATACAAAAACAAAAGATTGCTAACATTGAGTCATTCTCTATACCAAATACATGTATATATATGAAATACTAGTGCCTATATAGTGGTATCTCATTGTTTTTAAATTATATTTACTCATAGAATTTTATTATTGTTATTTCCTAGATATTCTGAATTTTCAGTTTTGATTTTCTCATTCATCTTAAAGTTATTTGAAAGACAATGTTCTCTTTGTTGTCAATGTTGTTTTTAGATTAATTTCCAGATCTATTAATGATTTTAATGTTTTATTTTCATTTTTGTTCACTGTGTTCGGAAAGTGTTTTTTGTATTGCTTTACCTTTTATAATATATGCATATGTTGCTTTTGGCATAATATTCAGTCACAGTTGGTAAATCTTCCTTATGTCCCTAAAAATAAGGTTTATTCTGAAATTAGAGTTCAAATACACTACTAGAGCAATATAAATATTTGTTTTATTCATATGTTTATTAATTATTTACTTTTTTCTACTAAAACAAATTGAGAGGAGTGAGTGTGCCAAAATTGTATTCTGTTTGTTTCTTGGTGCACTTTTTATATATTTTCTATTATGTACTTTGGTGTTATGCTATTTGCCATTGACATGTTCATGAAATCAAATCATCCTGTGGACTATACTTTTTCTGCCATCTGTGTTTCATTTAACACTTCTTGCCTCGTATTTAAATTGGTCTGAGGTTTGCATTGAAAAAGCCCTTCATTGTTAAAGTATTACACTGCTCTCTTAAATCATCCTTACAATTTCAAAACTCCAAATCAAAAATTTATATCAATATCTTACATATAACCCACAGATGCATTATTTTTTTTTACCCAATAGGTGAATTTATCCAAACTACATTTTTCTGTAAATTTCTTTGTGTAAATTATGCTTCCACATTTTTTTGTGTGTGTGAATTTTAGCTTTTAACACGCTTTTGTATTTGTCATGCTCTAAAATGTAGTCTGGGTTTTTTAGTTGTTATTATAAGTTCATAGTGAGGTTGAATTCAGAGGCCATTTGTAAACTGACCGATTCTTATAGCTTGAAATTTCTGTAGTTATACCTTTGCTTTCTGAAAGTAATGGCAGACTTAGATCTTCATACACAAACACAGAAGCACACAAAGTTTATGTGACTATTATCTTAAATATTGGCCTTTTTAAGCTATATTTGTATTTATATATTTTAGTATGCATTGATATAATGTTTCAAGAAGTGTTCTTTCATTTTCATTTATTGACGAACAATTTGGAAAAATGCTGTTACTTCTTCCTGAAATGGGAAAGTTCACTGCTGCAGTCATCCAGATCTATAGGTCTCTTGGGAATAGATTGGTATAAGGGGACTTCATTTTTTTAAAACCTATACGACTATGTTTAAAATACAGTCTTAGTATGTCTCAGTCATATAGACTTCGTATGTTTTCTTAGGTGGGCTTTAGGATGTTTTATTTTCAAGGAATCCTCCATGGTATCTCAATTTTCAAGTTTATTTATCTAGATTTGACATAATATCTTTATCTCCATGTTTCTATCATTTGTATTAGAGTAATATTTTTCATTTCTTATGATAGCTGTCTTTGCTTTCTCAGGTTTTTAATATTAACTGTGATAGTGGATTATTAAATATATTAGTCTTTCTACAGGAAAAAAATAATTTTATTAATTTTCTCTGTTACACCTTCTATCTTTTCTTGACATATGTCTTTCACCTAGTTTCTTTTCTTTAATATATTTAGATTTAAGCTTCTGTGACTTTTCAGTGTCACTGTCAGAAAGTTAAGTCTTTCTATGGAAGGGCATTATCTGAATTTTATAAGATTTCATACATTATGCTTTCAAAATTATTTCAACTCATTTCCAATTGTTTTCTAAATTCTACTGTGATTTCTTCTTTAGCCCGCACATACATAGGTGGGTACTGTTAAATTTACAAATATTCTAGGGGACCATACAGGTATCTTCTTCTTATTGGTTTGTAGATTAATTTCTGTTAAGATCAGAAAACGTTCGCTGTATGTCTTTATTACTTTAAAGGTTGCTAAGACTTACTTTATGGTTCAGCATAAAGGGGTAATATTTAAAATGAATACATAATCAGTAGATGTTGGGTGCCCTCTTATTTAGCTGTCAGATCAAAATTGTCAATAATATGTTTCAAATCTCCTTCCTATATCTCTTTCATTGTCATGGTTTAATGTACTGAGAAAAGTATATTAAAATTACTGGTAATGAATACATATAAATTTTCTAATTCATGTTTTGATGTTGTCCACTTTCTCTTTCTAAAGCTATATTATTAAGAACATACAAATATAGAATAATTTCATCTTACTCATAATTTGAGACTTTATACTATGACATTTCCTCTTCATTAAGGCAATTTTTCATGTCCTTAAGTCTTCATGCACTATGAGAATAGCTACACCAGCTTTTTCCTGTTAAACATTTCTGCATCCTACATGGTGTCCCATATTCTAACTTATATCATTCCTCTTGTTAAGAAACATAGTTGCACTATTTTTTATTTTCCTTTTGACAGTTATTTTTCTATAATAATTGGATTATTCTCCCTGTTCACCTTTTATGTAAGTATTGAAAATGTTGGCTTGAATTTGTCATTTTTCTTCAGTTTTCTATTTGCTGTACTTCTTCTTTGTTATTTCTGTTTTTTGTTTTTTTTTTTTCTTCTTTGCTTTGGAATAATAAACTTATGTTAAGAGAATTTTATTTTTCCCATTTTCTTGTTAGTTACACAATTGTAATCAAGCAGAATTTACTTCATAATTGGCAGTGGACTGATCAGAGGCTAATTGAAATTTTGATTTTTAACTATTGAAAAATATAAAGATATTTCATATATAGCATTACTTTTTTTCTGAATTTTGTGCTTTTACAAAAATATTTAAATTTCTTAAATAATTTTAAATACTTCTTAGACTATTGTTGTTGGAACAATTATTATTAATATTATAGTTTTAATAGCAAATATGCTTTTATAATTAATTGCATAAATATATTTTACCATCATCAGTTCTAAAATTATCCAAACTTATTTTTTCTTTATCTTGTAAAACTATTTAGCATTTCTTGAAGTGCAAGTTTACTGACCATAAATTGTATCAACTTTTGCTTGTTCTAAAACATACTTGTTTGGGACTTATATTGAAAATATTCTGTGATGGCAGGGCTTTTTTTTTTTTTTTGTCATTTTAAAGATTTTTTTTCCAATTTTCTTCTGGCTTTTATAATTTTTTAATAAGTCATGTGCCCATATTAAAGTTGCAATTTAAGGTAATTAAGGTTTTTTTGTTGTTGTTGTTTTGTTCTTTTAATCTCTCCATGTTTTCAAGATCTGTTCTTTGAATATGGCTTTCTTATTTTTACCACCACATATCTATATTTGATCATATTTTATCTAGCTTGCCTTTTGCAGAGGAGTTCATGGATTAAATTACTGTGGAGTGTGATTTATGTTGTAATGATATTTATTGTATATTTGGCTTATCTCTTCTTCTTATGAGTATCCCCAGGATTTTGAATTAGAATCTGGTGTGTCTCTATTTCAGTTCTCAGAAGTGCACTATTTCTTAGAAATAACAAATAATCTATTTACTCTCTATTCTTCCACAGATCACTGGAGTAGGGGGTTAATTTTTATAAACAAACACGTATACATATCTTTGTAATATATACATAAATATAAAATGTTATCAGTTTACTTATTAAATATAAATATTTACATTATTTATTAAATATGTATAATTTCAGTTATTAATGTATTTATATATATTTGAATAAACATATGTTATTATATCCAGCTATTTCTAGTTTTTGGACTAGAACCATTGTTCTACTATGCCCAACATTCTTCCTAGAAGCAAAATACCTTGAAATCTGGGCTAACATTTATAATGTGAACAAACCACACCTAATGGATTTAATTTTGTGTGCAGATATTCACAAAATTGAATATCCTGTATTATGAGTAGTATCTAGTTATTCCTGGAAGTTCAATATATATAAACTTTTTTTTTTT
>CAUYRH010129894.1:0-12689 GCA_963574655.1 Perodicticus potto | reverse complement strand
TAAACTGATAGAGGCCATCTACAGTAAACCCACAGCCAATATCGTATTTAATGGACTTTAATTGAAATCATTTCCACTCAGATCAGGAACCAGGCAAGGTTGCCCATTGTCTCCACTGCTTTTTAACATTGTAATGGAAGTTTTAGCCATTGCAATCAGGCAACAGAAAGCAATCAAGGGTATCCATATAGGGTCAGAGGAGATCAAACTTTCACTCTTCACAGATGATATGATTGTATACCTGGAAAACCCCAGGGACTCAACTACAAAACTCTTAGCAGTGATCAAGGAATACAGCAGCGTCTCAGGCTACAAAATCAATACTCACAAATCAGTAGCATTCAAATATACCAGGTGTCCTCAAACTTTTTAAACAGGGAGCCAATTCACTGTCCCTCAGACCGTTGGAGGGCTGGACTATAGTTAAAAAAAAAAAAACTATGAAAAAATTACTGTGCACACTGCACATCTTAATTTGAAGTAAAAAACAAAACAGGAACAAATACAATTCACCCCAATGCATGTGGCCCGTGGGCCGTAGTTTGAGGACCCCTGATATATACCAACAATACTCAAGCTAAAAAAACAGTCATGGGCTCTATTCCCTTTACAGTAGTGCCAAAGAAGATGAAATATCTGGGAATGTACCTAACAAAGGATGTGAAAGATCTCTATAATGAGAACTATGAAATTCTGAGAAAAGAAATAGCCAAAGATGTCAACAAATGGAAAAACATACCATGCTCATGGCTAGAAAGAATCAACATTGTTAAAATGTCCATGCTACCCAAATCAATCTACAAATTTAATGCAATCCCCATTAGAGCACCTCTGTCATACCTTAAAGATCTGGAAAAACTAGTACTTCATTTTATATGGAAACAGAAAAAACCTCGAATAGCCAAGACATTACTCAGAAATAAAAACAAATCAGGTGGAATCACACTACCAGACTTCAGTCTATACTATAAATCTATAGTGATCAAAACAGCATGATATTGGCACAAAAATACAGAGGTAGATGTATGGAACAGAATTAAGAACCAAGAGATGAATCCAGACACTTATCATCATTTGATCTTCGATAAACCTATCAAAAACTCAAATTGAGGGAAATATTCCCTATTTTACAAATTGTGCTGGGTGAATTGGCTGGTGACTTATAGAAGACTGAAACTGGACCCACACCTTTCACCTCTAACAAAAATTGACTCTCACTGGAGAAAAGACCTAAACCTAAGACATGAAACCATAAAGATTCTTGGAAAGAGTCCAGGAGAAACACTGGAAGAAATTGGCTGGGGAGAAAACTTTATGAGGAGGACCCCCAGGGCAATTGAAGCAATACCAAAAATACATTACTGGGATTTGATCAAACTAAAAAGCTTCTGCACTGCCAAGAACACAGTAAGTAAAGCAAGTAGACTGCCCTCATAATGGGAGAGGATATTTGCAGGTTACATTTCCAACAAAGGTCTGATAACTGGAATCCACAGAGAACTCAAACTTATTACTAAGAAAAGAACAAGTGATCCCATTTCACTATGGGCAAGAGACCTGAACAGAAGCTTCTGTGAAGAAGACAGGCACATGGTCTACAGACACATGAAAAAATGCACATCACCTTTAATCATCAGAGAAATGCAAATCAAAACCACTTTGAGATACCATCTCACTCTAGTATGAGTAGTTCACATAACAAAATCCCAAAACTACAGATGTTGGTGTGGATGTGGAGAAAAGGGAATACTTCTCCACTGCTGGCGGGAATGCAAGCTAATATGCTCCTTTTGGAAAGAAGTTTGGAGAACACTTAGGGACCTAAAAATTGACCTGCTGTTGGATCCTGCAATTCCTCTACTAGGAGTATATCCAAAAGACCAAATATCACTTTGCAAAAAAGATATTTACACCAGATTATTCATTTGAAGCTCAATTTGTAATAGCTAAGTCATGGAAGAAGCCCAAGTGCCCATTGATCCATGAATGGACTAATAAATTGTGGTATATGTATACCATGGAAAACTATGCAGCCTTTATAAAAGATGGAGTCTTCACCTCTTTTATGTTTACATGGAGGGACCTGGAACATATTCTCCTGAGTAAAGTATTTCAAGAATGGAGGAAATTTATCCAATGTACTCAGTACTTCTATGCAATCAACTTATATTTACTCATAATTTCTTAAAAGATAGAACACAACTCATAATTTCTTAAAAGATAGAACACAACTATAGCCCAGGAGGAAGGAGAGAAATCAAGTGGGAAGGGAGGGGAGAGGGTAAGTTTGCTAGAGGGAGAGTAAACGGTGGGACCACACCTATGGAGCATATTGCAAGGGTACATGTCAAATCTATCAAGTGTAGAACATAAATGTCTTAACACCATAATCAAGTAAATGAGGCAAAGCTATATTAATTAGTTTGATGTAAGCACATCAAATTGTATAAAAATATCAACACATTGTACCCCACATTTGCATAAATGTATTCATGATCTATGTGTATACGACTTAAAATAATAATAATAATAATAATAATAATAATAATAATAATAATAAAATAAAACAAAAGAGATGGAACCCTTGGAAGTGTTTAAGTGGCAAACACTCCACTATCACGAATAGGATTAGTGCTCCTACAGGATAACTTGAAGGGGGTGCTCTAGTCCTTTTTGACTTTCTACTTTCTACCATGGGAGGGCACAGCAACAAGGCACCATCTTAATAGCAGGACGTGAACCTTCACCAGACACTGAATCCACTGGTCCCTTGACCTTGGACCTCCCAGTCTCTAGAATTATGAGAAATATATAAATTTCAATTATTTACAGTTATCCAATCTGAGATACTTTGTTACAGCAGCAGGAGTAGACTAAGATGTGTATTTTACCATAGTAAGGAAAAGAAACAATGAAGCCTACCTCCTGAGTGCTCATGATTCCTTACAGGATAATTTTTACTTCCTTACTCTGATAGAAGATAGGACATTTTTTTCTGGTGAGATTTAACTTAAGAAAACCATAGGTTGGATAACTAAGTATAAATAAAGCTGATGAGGAGTTCCTGAATAAAATCGAGCATGCAAAATGCATGTGTGAATGGTAAGATACTAAGCATCTATCTCTATGTGACTCCACTTGCTCTCCTAACTGGACAGGCTGTTTAATAGCACCTAGTGAAAATATAGGAAGAGGAGTCCATTTTAGGGAATTTGATGCTCCCCAGAAAAATGACTTGTATAAATACCGTCAATCAAGGTTCTATCAAATATGTGATTATTTCCATTTCTGATTTACCTATGGCAAGATCCACCAGTCTAAAAGACATACCAGAGTATGGAGAGTTTATGATACATTTTTAAAATCATCACTTTAAAGCAAGTACTAAAACTTCGTGAAGAAACTGAGATAACTTGAAAGAAAAAAAATAACCCCCTGGGGGGAAGGGGGCAAAAATCATACAGTGGAGGAGGCAGAAGAAAACTAGTATCCTTGAAACGGTAGAAATTTTCATCCAATAAACAAAGATAAATAGGATGCAATGCAAACAGGAGCATTTAAGAAACAAGAAATAATATTTGGAAAAAAAATATATATATATATTTTTTTTTGTAGAGACAGAGTCTCATTTTATTGTGCTCCATAGAGTGCCGTGGCATCACACAGCTCACAGCAACCTCCAACTCCTGGGCTTAGGCAATTTTCTTGCCTCAGCCTCCCTAGTAGCTGGGACTACAGGCGCCCGCCACAATGCCTGGCTATTTTTTTGTTTTGCAGTTCGGTGGTGAACACGCCACCTTCAGTATATGGGGCCAATGCCCTACTGGCTGAGCCACAGGCGCCCCCCCAAAATAATAATTTTTTATATTTAAAAAATCTTTTATGAGGCACATGAGAAGTGTAAGCCCTTCTGCCACATTCAACTTTCCAAGGATTTTGTTGGTTTGTTGGTCTACGTTACAGCTTTTACAAAATACTCGTATCACGTGCACCGTCTGATCTAATGACACAAACAACCAGACGAGTGAGTGTGATGGTCACTCAATGACTGAAATGGACTGATAACATGGCTCACAAAAGGCAAGAGAGGCATCTAAATTCAGTCATCTGACACGAAGCTCCCGAGTTTTGCCAGGAATCTGCAAGTGCCAGGGGGCAAAACCAAAGGGTTTTGAAAAGGAAGTAGTAAAGGAAGTCTCTAGTGGGCAGGAGCTGTGCACTGTGCCCTGTGGAGTCAGACAGCAGGGGCTCCCCCTTGCACAGGTGTGACCGCCACACCCCAGCACGGATCGAACTTTGACATCAGTGTATCCTAATGGCAGAAGGGTAGTGAACACACGTGCCTAGTGAATCTGGGAACCTAAGAGAAAGAGGACAAGCCAAGCATCATTTCAGAGAGAAGTCTGCCGGAGTCACAACCTTACAAATCTATGCAGATGTTATCCTTAAGTCCATTAATGCTTTTTGACTCTCCAGAGATTCTAGGAAAACTGATGCTTCACAAAGATGTCCCACGTTAAGCCTGTGGCACCCATAGAACCTCAGGTTGAGATGATTGGGGGAAGATGAGAGGCTGTGGAGTTCACTTTGCCAGGCTCTGACCCACAAAAGCAAAGTAGATCTCACTCCAGATAGAACCAAGTGAATGTGAGGAGAGAAAACTCAGTGAAAAATATCAGGCTTTCCACAGAGTAGAGACCTAGGAGCAAAGTGAACCAAGCCTGTTTTCCCATTGCCACTCAGAGATGTTGCTGTTGTCTGAGTTAAGGGAGTGAGGGAGCCTGAGACCTCTCAGACCTGAATTCCGTGCTCCTTAGACCCTTTGCCCTGGGAAATCTGCGTGGAGATGAGAGAAAGCCGAAAGGGAGTGGACAACTGGGGTACCAGGCTGTCCGATCAGGGGCCAGGCTCTGGGCGGTAATGTCAGTTCTGAGGGGCAAGGTGACTTCACTATGTTCCATTCCTGCCCACCTAAAAAAAAGAAAAATCTTTTATGAAAAATAAAGTTTTAAATGTTGAAAGATAAAGTTGAGTATCTTTTACAGAAAATAGAAGAAAGAAAAATATTAAAAAAAAAAAAAAAACAAAGAAGTTGGATTTGTTTTACAGAAAATATTCCACTAGGAAAAAAAAATAGGCAGAGGGATGCATGGGAAAATAATTAGTTAAAAATAATATAAGAAAATTTCCTGATCGCTTATTGGTTGGCCTTTTAGCTAAGATCTCTTTTTATAAGTTTAGCCACCTGATTCTTAAGCTATGGAGTGGAGGTATTGAAGCTACAACTTTACACAGAAAGGGCCTTCCTGCCTTCATGGCATGCTACAGTTTCACTTTAATTATTTTACAAATCTTGTGATTTGTTTTATTTATTAGCACTTGATCCTATTTTGTATTATATACCCCAAAGACTGCAGTGGAATGAAAAACAGTACAAATGCCTATAATTCACTTCACCTGTTATGGTACACACACCCTATCTAGCCATATTTAGAATTCTTTACCACCAACACAACTCACCCACCCCATCCACTAACACAGCTAACTCTTCTAGTCTTTTCTCCCTGTCAGCTACAAGGGCAATTGAAATTCTATACTCTAAGTTAGTTGAAGACCCCTTCCCAACATGATCCTTTGCAAACTTCAGTCAATAATGTTGGGGCGTGAGATAGATATTGTTGATGAATAAACTGACCTGCAAGACAATTACATTGATCCCAGGAAAATGAGAAAACAATCCCTACTGGTCTGGGGATGGAAGACAGAATAATTGTTAGTCATCTATTGCTTTCTAAAGTTTTCTATTGAAACAATGACATTAGAATTATTAGAGGGTTTCAACTTATTGCACTGGTGGATTCAAAAAATTAATAACTGTAAAACATAAGTAGTGTAAGTTAGTTTGGGATAATTCCATTGAATATTTACGCAACAAATTTTCTGGTTTAATCTCAAAAATATTTTTGTTCTTGCTGTTTATGTAGATTAAATTAGGAATTAAATTTTCTTATTACTATCTCTTCTCCAATATTAGATTTCACTTGGATCATCTCTTAGCCCCTTGGGGGGATTCACTGTTACATTTCAAGTATGAATACTTTTACGTGATTAAAAATTTGGATTGAATTTTGAATAGCTCTACCCTTTTTTCACTTTAAGGGGCTACAAGTCAATGACAATGAAATTGTTTTTAAACAAACCATTCACCGGTCCTGAAAACAGAATGTAGATGTGCAATTTCTGACAACTTTGAGCAGAGTTAGAAAGTCCAAACTGGCTTGGCGCCTGTGGCTCAATGGGCTAAGGCGTCAGCCACATACACCTGAGCTGGCGGGTTCGAATCCAGCCCGGACCCGCCAAACAACAATGATGGCTGCAACCAAAAAATGGCCGGGCATTGTGGCGGGCACCTGCAGTCCCAGAGACTTGGGAGGCGGAGGCAAGAGACTGGCTTGAGCCCAGGAATTGGAGGTTGCTGTGAGCTGTGATGCCACGGCACTCTATCCAGGGTGACAGCTTGAGGCTCTGTCTCAAAAAAAAAAAAAAGAAAGTCCAAACTATTTGATATGAAAGCACATACTGTGGTCATAGTGATCCAGCTAATTAGACAGTGCCTAGCTCTCAAGCACTGCCTAAGAGCACATAGCTCTCATATTCCTTTTAAATCACTCAAGCATTGAACACTGCAGTATGGATGAAAGAGTTCTACTTTAGTAGATATCCATACCAAAGAGATATTTAACACCATCCTTCCACTCCTCACCAATCATAGCCGAAAATTTGGTGGTTGTTTCAACACTTAAGTAAAAAACATACTAAGACCTACAAATAAAAGAGTTAGAAAATTTCACTCAGTCTGAGGATATCTTTCCTTCTTGCATTGAGACCTAACTTACAACAATAGAAGTAAGTTAGGAAAACTGTACACAGAGACAAAATCTCCAAACAGACCTAATCTCATTTGGACTATTCACTAAATTTCAAAATTTCACAGTTGTTTACTGTCTGTCCAGAGGTGTGGCTTAACTCAAACCCTGTCAGATTTAAAGAACAGAATATTTTAACAATTATGAATCAAATTAGGAGTTGTTAATGTAAAATGACCCTCAAAAGACTGACAGGTAAAAGTGTATTTAAAAATAGATTTATAGCCTTAAATTTCATGGGAGTAACTCCTTGAGGATTTGCATTTCAATTCAGTTCATAGCATTGCAGCCCTCTCTCTTACACATAACAAGCCAGACCTCATCATTGTCATTTCCCCACTAGTTGACAAGATCTCTTTAACCATAACATTGTACTTGTGATACTTCCCAATGATTTCTGATTAAAGCCCACTGACACCTGTGTGTTTGCTTTGAGACTTGATTGTTGAGTACCTTTAGAACTGTGGGGCATTTGCTCTCAGCCTGGTTGGTGGTCCACTTATAATGCAAAGCAAGGTCCAAGGCTTTCTACGTGGCATGAATATAAAAAGGAATATGATTTGATGAAGCTGAGAAGAGAGAGATGAAACAGAAAAACTGGACGCCTGCCTCCCTGAAGTCCTGTGGCTGTCAATACATCCGCTGATCTTCCTGAAGTGAATTGACAGTATATAATCAAGTGTGATTTCTCCTGATTACCTCAGAACTAATTAGGGAGTATCTCCCACTGAAGACAGCCATCTAATTAGAAGTATCTGGTAAGAACGTATTTGCATATCTTCAAGTCATTTTATATCATGAGCACACTGAGCTGATGAAAACTGACATTTACCATAAAATTAAAATGCAGTGCCTTGAAACCAGGAGTCATCAGAAACCCACAGCTGCAGATTTGGGATACTGTTTTAATTGCTGAAATACAGTGACTTTGCTTCATGAAGTAAATCAGAGCATGAAGCATGAGGAATATAACTATGCAGAGGTCAGAATATCACAGCCAGAGGCAGATCTGAAGACACTGTGATTGATGTAGGCAGATAGATCTCCTGATTTCAGTTTCTAGCTCTTCTCTTTCCTAGAGATTTATATATCACTATTTCCAGCAGGGGTGCCCAACCTTTCTTTTTTCTGCCACACATTAGAGGATGAAGAACTGTCTTGAGCTACACATTAAATATACAGACACTAACAAAAGCTGAACAACAAAAAACTTTGCATAATTTTTGCAATATTCAACGGCACAGATGAGAAAGACAGACCCCAAATAATCTTCATGTGGCCTATGGGCCACAGGTTGGACACCTCTAATAGGGGAAAATCTCTCTATCTCTCCCTCCATCCCTCCCTCCCTCTATTTCTTATTCTTGGTTTATCACTCTGTTTTACCTTTAAAAAATTTATTTATTTCTTTTTTTAATCTGTGATAAATGATTTATTATTTACAATACTTGGTGTGGGAGAGGCAATAAATGTTTTAGTGATATTGTGTATACCCCTCAATGTTTTCTTTTGGATAGAAAGAAATTTTATTTTATCACTATTATTATTAGTGCAAATTTATTTGGTTTATAAGAAGTTTTGTTATATGTATATAGCATAGTAATAAAGTCAGTATATTCAGGGTGTCAATCACCTCAGTATAACACATTTTTGTTAAATATCGTCTCTGTTTTACCTTTGTTGTACCATTTCTACTAATTGGAGTATTACCACTAAGTGAGTATAGTGACAGTGGTTTTTAGACATGAGAGGCTCAGAGAAAAAAGCAGTTTTTCAGTTGATTCTCAGAAGCATACCATTATCTCATGTGCCTGTATTTGCCATCTAATAATTACAAAGAACATCATTAAAGTTACAGCAATAACTGCCACTTACTATGTGACAAGCACTGTCCTGTGTTCTTCACATGCATTAATTCCTTTAATCATTAAAATCCTCTGAAGTGTATGCTTTTATTATCACTATATCAGTGATTGGGAAACTGGTCATAAGAGTAATGAAATAATTTTTTCAAGATCACTCAGCTTTAAAATTCAGGAATTAAACTCAGCCAACCTCACTCTAGAATCTGAGTTCTAAGCACCTGCACTTTTGTTGCTAGTTGCCATTTCTTCAATATGTTATTCACAGAGACACTTATCACATAGTGATTAGGTTAGGATTGGCACGTGACTCAGTCAAGCCAATCAGTTTCCTTTTTAGGCCTCTTGATGCAGCTATTGGGAAAAAGACATTCCTTTGTGTCCAGAATTGCTAACCCTATGAACAGTGTGTTTAGATCAGCATCTCTTAATCCACATGGAAAAAAACTAAATAATATAGTAAAGAAATAGTAACTAAGAACAAAAGTACAAATGCTTAGAGCTCAAACTCAGAAGTTAGGTTAACTATATTCAGATCTTAAATTCCACTTAAAATCTGAGTGATCTAGAATAAATTATTCCATTATTCTATACCCACTTTCCTAATCATTAATATGGAAAAATAAAATCACTTGCTTATAATAAATGCAATG
Source organism: Perodicticus potto (assembly GCA_963574655.1). Taxonomy (NCBI): domain Eukaryota; kingdom Metazoa; phylum Chordata; class Mammalia; order Primates; family Lorisidae; genus Perodicticus; species Perodicticus potto. The sequence continues at coordinate 3,248 of CAUYRH010129894.1, read as the reverse complement.
AAGAGGAGCAAAATTGACATATGGATGGCAGAACAGTGAATCAATGATAGTCAAGGCCTTGGATCAGGTAGGGATTCAGCCATATCTGAAGACAGCTAGAACCATTGTTTTCATGCTATTCCTGTATCCATCTTTCTTCAGCTTAACAGATGTGAGAGGATTTTCTGCCATGAGCTCTGAAAATACACTGTTATAGTAAATAAATGATCAGGGAGAGTCACATGTGCCCAGAGAGCCTATGTATTGTCCTTTGCAGTAAGAAATGAGATTAGATGATGGGCTGTACCAGAGCATCTCCAGAAGGGGAAATACCACACCTTTGTCTCCCAAAATATGAACCATAGAGCTTACATTTGTGTTAAAGAAAGCATTTGAAAAATACTGTTGCTCAGTCCCTCCATTGTCTTAAGAACATCTAAGGAACCAAGAAATTAGTACAAGAAGGCTATGCATTTATGTTACTTTATAATTGATAAAGTAGGTTTACCTTTATATTTTGCCCTCAAAATAACTATTTGAGATTCATACAGCATGTTTTATTATTTCCATTTTACAAATGAGAGTAGAAGGGTACAAGAAATTTGAACTGTAAAGCAAGATATACCCACAACTAAGTAATTCACAAAGTAAAAAGATTGTTCTTTCATAGTGTACATTTGTTAACAATAGCAGCTCTGGGTAGCATTTGCCTTATTTAGAAATGTGCAGTTTGTAGAGAGTCACTGCACAACATCCCTTATCTGATATTCATAACTACTATGGATACTGATTCTTTTTAGAACTTGCAGACTATGTAGGCAACAAAACAATGAGCACATGAATCTGGAAGATCTACATGCATAAAATCCTTTTTGGTTACAATAACAAACTCTTTCTTTAGAAAACATGTTTTAAGCACTTAAAGACTTATCTGGAGGTCTATTTTAAGAAATATTAAGTATTTTAGTAAACTATAATTCAATGTTCATAATGACAGTGAAGATGCTCAATATTAGTAAACATAATCAATATCCAAGCAAATTCAGAGGGAACATGACTACAAAACACCAGTTGACTGAATGTATTTGTTTCCTATTCCTCCCATACCAAATTGCCATAAATATAATCACTTTAAATAATGCAATTTATAATCTTTCAATTATGGAGGTCAGAAGTCTGAAATAGGTTTCATTTGGCAAAAGGCAAGGTTTGGGCAGAGCTTCCATAAATAGTGATGGAAAAAGTATATGTCCAAATGCAAGCAAAGGAAGAAAAATGGACCCCTAATATTATACCATACACAAAAGTCAAGTCAAAATAAAGCTTGAAATGTAGTGACTAAAACATTGAAACTCCTAGGAGAAAACACAGAGGAAATAACTCTTTACAATGGTCTTGACAGTGGTTTCCTAGATATAACGTCAAATGCATAGATAACAGAAGCAAAAGTAGACAAGAATGGGGGTGGAGCAAGATGGCAAACCAGAAGGATTGTCCAGTGAGCTGTCCTAGAATGACTGTGGAAAAAGAAAGAACCCAGCCTGGCATGGGGAGCTTACCCAGAGTAATAGCAAAGGGAGCATGGTGAGGAGATGGTGAGCTGGATATAGCACATGATCCAGAGCAATGGAAATCTAATGAATTAGGCAAGTGACTGTGGCTAGCTGGGTTGGCTGGCCCCCCACAGAGGTCCAGGATGGGAGGAAGCCTTTCCGCACTTTTCAGTTGTTAGGGGAAGCTGCACATTGAGTGGAAAGCTTGGAAGAGTGGGTGAACTTGGACAGTATACAGCAACCAGATTTGAATGCTGATTGGAGTAGATTTGCCACAGGCTTCATGGCTAGCAGTGCAGCCATATTAAGAATGTCTTGGAGGCCAGGAGGCTGACATTGTGGGAAGGTCATAAGAAGGTCTTAGCAGAGACCTAAAGCACAGCTGTCTTAATTCTGCCTGCTGTGATCAGAACCGTAAGCTTGGAAGGATGAGAGACTCCCACACTCCAGGAACTAGAGTCAGGGGGTACTGTGAGACTTGCCCATGAAGAATTCTTATGAGCTTTAAGATCCCAAGCGAGCAGGGTCTGAATGCTCAGGAATCAATCAGGCAATCACCTAGGGCAACTAAATATGGAATAAAGACCATAGAGATTGCTGCCTGTGTTCTCTGTCTCCTAAAAAAGCAACAGCGCCACCTGGTGTCCAGGTGGATACAGCATATGATCCATAGCAGTGGGAATTGCAACATATTGCAACACACTGTCATCAATAGCAAGGACTTCTGTTTGAAACCAAGGAGGCATGGTGGCTCATGCCTGTAATCCTAGCACTCTGGGAGGCTGAAGTGGGAGGATTACCCTGAGCTCAGAGGTTCAAGACCAGCCTGAGCCAGAGCCAGAGTGAGACCCCCAACTCTACCAAAAAAAAAGCCAAGCATTGTGGTGGGCACCTGTAGTCCCAGCTACTTGGGAGGCTGAGGCAAGAGAATCACTTAAGCCCAAGAGTTGGAGGTTGCTGTTAGCTATGACAACAGGGTACTCTACTGAGGGCCACAAAGTGAGACTCTATCTCAATAAAAATAAATGAATAAATAAATGAAACCAAGGAGGCAATGAGACATAAAAAGGACGACAAAGAGGTGAACAAAAAGAAAAAAACACACACAACATATGAACTGATTGGCTATCATGTACCAAGAACTGTTCCAGGTGCTGAGAGAACGTTAGTGAACAAAACATACAAAACTCACTGACCTCACAGAGTATATATCTAGTAAAAAAAAAAAAAAAAGAAAGAAATAATAAACAACAAATATGATGAATTATCAAATTTATCCTCAGGGCTTTGAGCCTGCTCCTAGCTCCCATTCTTCTAGGTGTCAGTAACTCCTCCTAACTAGTCTCCCTGAATCCAGTGGACTTTTATAACCTATTATCAAAAACAAAATAAAACAAACACACAAACAAAGTCGAAAGGTAATTACCCTCTTAAAACTTGTCAGATCAAACAAACAAACAAACAAAAAAACCTGTCAGATCTTGTTACTCTGCAGCTCAAAACCCCTTCGCTCTAAATAAATGGCAAGTTCCATACATTGATATGGGGCCTGGTAGGTCATTATAAAGAACTTGCCTTTTTTTGTAACGAAAGGGGTAGTGAGTGCAGAATAACATGATCTCACATTATCATAGCAGTGCTTGCATAGACTTACATGTACATGATAACTAGTCAAGTTACAATGTATTTTTAAAGGAAGATATATTTCTTTGACAT
>CAUYRH010129892.1:0-14022 GCA_963574655.1 Perodicticus potto | reverse complement strand
GACCGCCTTTGCAGTATCCCAGAGGTTCTGATAATTCATGTCTTCATTGTCATTTTCTTCCAAAAATTTGGTAATTTCCTTCTTAATCTCATCTATGACCCATCTATCCTTCATCTTCAGGTTATTTAGCTTCCATGTTTTTATATGAGCATGCAGATTCCCGTTGTTATTGAGTTCAACTTTTATTCCATGATGGTCTGAGAAGATTCAAGGAATAATTTTTATTTTTTTTAATTTGCTGAGGTTAGACTTGTGACCTAGGATATGATCGATTTTGAAGTGTGTTCTGTGGGCTGATGAGAAGAATGTGTATTCCGTTTTGTTGGGATGAAATGTTCTGTAGATGTCTGTTAAATCCAGTTGTTGAATGATTAAGTTTAAATCTAAAATTTCTTTGCTTAGCTTCTTTTTGGAGGCTCTATCCAACACTGCCAAAGGGGTCTTAAAATCTCCAACTACTATGGAGCTGGAGGAAATCAAGTTGCTCATGTCTGTTAAAGTTTCTCTTATAAATTGAGGTGCATTCTGGTTGTGTACATCAATATTTATAACTGAAATATCATCATATTGAGTAGTACCTTTAACAAATATGAAGTGTTCATCCTTATCCTTCCTTATTTTTGGTTGGTTTAAAGCCTATTGTATCCGCAAATAGGATTGGAACACCTGCTTTTTTCTGTTTTCCATTTGTATGGAATATAGATGACCATCCCTTCACCTTGTGTCTATATTTATCTTTTAAGGTAAGATGAGATTCTTGTATTCAGCAGATATCTGGCCTGAGTTTTGTATCCAGTCAGCCAACCTGTGCCTCTTTAGAGGACAATTTAAACCATTCACATTAATTGAGAATATTAATGAGCCTTTTGAAAGTCCGATGGACATTTTTAATCCTTTCAGGACCATGGAAGTTGGAATTTGATCAAAAGATTCTGAGTGAGTTTACTTTTGTGGTGGAGGATTACGCTAGTCATTATGGAAGATAGTTCTGAGAATATCCTGGAGAGCTGGTTTAGTTATGGCAAATTTTTTGAACATGTGTATGTCCTTAAATTATTTAATTTCTCCATTGTAAATGAAACTCAGTTTAGCTGGATATAGGATCCTGGGTTGAAAGTTTTTTTTTTTTTAGGATATTAAAAGTTGATGACCATCCTCTTCTAGCTTGAAAAGTTTCAGCAGAGAGATCTGCAGTTATTCTAATATCCTTCCCCTTGTAAGTCATGGTTTTCTTACATCTGGCTGCTTTCAGAATTTTCTACTTCATATTAACTTTCGTAAAATTGATTGTGATGTGCCTGGGGGCTGTCTTGTTCGGGTTGGGTCATGCTGGAGTTCTGAAACTGTCTGCTATCTGAATTTCAGAATCTCTTGGCATGTCTGGAAAGTTCTCTTTCATAATCTCATGAAGAAGAGACTCTGTACCTTGTGAAGTCACTTCATCACTTTTGGGGATCCCTATGAGGCGAATATTGGTTTTGTTTGAATTATCCCAGAGCTGTCTGAGAGAGTGATCTATTTTTGCCCTTCATTTCTTTTCTTCTTTGGAAGTTTGGGAACGTTCGAAAACTTTGTCTTTAATGTCAGTAATCCTTTCTTCTGCTTGCTCCATTCTGTTACTGAGGGATTCTGCTATATTTCTCATATCTTTGAGGGCTACAACTTCTTGTCTCAATGTGTCAAAATCTTTGATCATTTTTTTCTTTGAATTCATTGAATTTTTGAGACATCTTTTGGGTCATCTTTTGGATTACTGCTTGAAATTCTAATTCCATCTTTTCCTCCATTCCGCTGATTGTATTTGCTATCCAGACTCTGAATTCGATTTCTGACATCTCAGCCATTTGTTTATGCAAGGGATCTTGTGCTATATCTGCATGGTCGTTCCTTGGGGGAGTTGATCTACTCGGATTATTCATATTGCCAGAGTTTTTCTGTTGATTCCGCCTCATGATTGTTATTCACCATTTCCTCCAACCATCCTCAGAGTTGGGGAGGTGTCTCTCCAAATTAGACCCCAGCGGGATCACTCTGTTGTTGCTGGATATTTGTAGGGAGTGACCCTGCATAGCTCCTCTGGGACTGCCCCAGCCAGGTAGTTCTGGCTGTGGGAGCAGCTCCAGAGTGTGGCATGCCTGGATCCAGCAGCAGGGTGTGGGATGGTGCACGTGGTTCAGATGGCCAGATGGGTGGGGCCAGTTCGGAGGCAGAGAGATATGGGAGGTCACGGATTGTGCAGCTCCAGCTCCGGAGTTCCTGGGCCAGGGTGGATAGGCGGAGGCCCAGTAGGCTCAGGGGCGCTGGGCCACATGGTTTTAGGTGGAGTCCCCAGCCTTACCGGACAGTGGGCGGAGTCCCTGCCCTGGTGGGTGGCCGGTGGGGTCCCGGCAGGGCACCACGTGGATCTGCACTGGGGTCCAGGCAGAGTCCCTGTCTGCATCTGGCAGACTCCCTTCAGGGCGCAGAGCAGAGCTGCAACTCAGCAGACCAGGGGCCAGTGGGGTGCATATTGGAGCCACACTGTGGTCCCAGTTGAGTCCCTGTCTGTGGTGGGCAGCGGCCAGGGGCCAGCGGGTGTGGAGCAGAGCCACACTGAGGTCCCAGTGGAGTCCCTGTCTGCAGTGGGCCGCGGACAGAGGCCCAGGCGTTGCACCAGTTGGAGTTGCGTGGTGTTCCCAGTGGTGTCCCAGGTTGTGGCAAGCAGCGGGCTAGGGGCCAGCAAAGTGCAGTGGTCCTGTTGGAGTCCCTGTTGGTGGTGGTCAGTGGGCCGAGTGGAACCCCACAGTTCCATGCAGAGTCCCTGGCTATGGGTCTGGCAGGGGCTCAGCACGGCCCAGGAGTCTCTTACCTGGCTGTGTGCTTGGTCTGGCAGAGAGTGAGGGTGGGCACTGCCCAAACCCTCCTCCCTCAGTTTCAGCAGGGGTCAGGCTTCTGGTTCGTCAGGTAAGGGGGGAAGGGTGTACTGGAAGTTTAGAATGGTAGAAGAATTTAGTTCAATTTTTCTGCCTGAAGCTTGGTTTCTTGGCATTGCAGCTTGCCTCAGCAGAGGTGACCTGCAGTTATCACTTCTCTCTCTCTGCTGGGCTCCCAGACTTTAGCTCAATTGGGCAGCTTCTGGACACTATCCTTCCTTTTGGACAGGAGCCTCTGTTGGAAGCTCCTTCCAGTCGGCCATCTTGCCCCTCCCTCTCAAGCAGTACTTTCTTTTTAATAATAATTTTTTTTATTATTTATTTATTTGTTAGAGACAGAGTCTCACTTTGTCGCCCTCAATAGAGTGCCATGGTGTCACAGCTCATAGCAACCTCCAGCTCTTGGCTTAGGTGATTGTCTTGCCTCAATAATAATTATTTTTAGGTAGTCATTAAATTTGTCTATACAGAGATACAACGGCAGAAGAAAAAAATCTACAGAATTACAAATGAGGACGTTTATATAGCTTGTTGGGTGGGGGAGGATTAAAATCAAAGCTTAATTTGAGACAATCTCTGCCCATTAAAAGCTCAAAGTCTAGTTAAAGAGGAATAGCTATAATGGAGGAAATTTGATATAATGGAAGACAAAAAAGACATAAATCAAATGAACAAAGGTACTTTTTAAAAAGTTATTTGAATTATGCTGTCATCATCTATAAATATAATATTAATATCCACCTTGAAGAATTAATGAAAATCAGAAAAAGTCTACATAAAATAATTAGCATTAAATAATGTGTTATAAAAGTATCTACCCTAAACAACTCCTACTATGATGGCAGTTTTAGCAGTAGTTCAACATGCTATGGATGTATGAAGACAGTGGGAAAGGCATTTTGAGGTGGTGCCGTTGACAGAGAACTTGAAGAATAATCAAAGTCAGTTACTACCTCACTTGTGTGCTACATTTAGCCCAAGATTTCCCAAAGGGAGTTTTGTGAAACACTACTTTCTCAGGATTTATTTATGGATGGTGTATGGTTAAAGTTTCCTTTTAATACAGAAGTTTGGATAGTACTGAAATAAATAACACAAGTAGGTATCTTTGCAGCAAGTCTTATTGGAGGGTTTGCTCTATCCATAAGTACATATATAGTGTGGGACTGGGAAAGAAGAAGGGACTATTTCCAAATATTTCATGTTTCCAAAACCCATTTTATCATAAAAAAAAAATACTGTTCCCTCAAGGAAAGTCCTGATATATTGTGTAACATCTCTTTGTTTGGGAAAAGCTGGTCTACATTTTTACCTCTGAAAAATCTAGATAAGTATAAAAATGCTTTGTGTATTTTTTTTCCTGTTTCCAAAGATGGTATTTTCAGCATTCTCCTATAATACAGGCAGAGTTTTAAAATGTTTCACTGATGTATTTATAGCCTTTTCAAATCCCATCTGGTCATTGCCAAGTAAATACAGAACCTTAACTCAGATGTGGCATATACTCTGTCTTGGAAGCAGCAAAAGGGGAAGTAACTTGCTGAAATTGTCAGGACCATTTGTTTCCATCTCATACATGGAGGCTAGATCCATAATCAGGCTTCACTATGAGTTTGGGACTGGAGAAGGACTGCAAGCAGTGGCCCATATGCCACATATTATCAACCTGTCAAAGATCTTCCCGAAGGAACCTGCCAGTCACAGGAATGACTTAAGGGGTACTGATAAATTTTTCCAGAAATAGATACTTCATTTAATTAAGTTGTCCATCTATATGTCATGCAGATACACTCTCCACTTCTCTGTACCAATGAGAATAGAAAAACACTTGAAAGATTGTGGCCAACAGTTATTCCATCCTTACTTTTAAGGTAGATGTTTTCCATGCTGTGTTACAGAACTATAAGCACTATTCCTAAAATAGTGAATCAAGATTATATTTAAGCAGTTTTGTTTAAGTTATTGTAATTTCTTCCCAGTGATTTCTGATACACACATCGTGTTTACACACACCCAGAGCCACCTATGAAACAAAAGAACAGAAAACCTTGTAAACATGGAACATACAAGGGGATTTATGTAGGGAATATGTGCATTAGATAGTTTGGTTCTTCTTTAGGGTTTTAGGATGAAAGAAACTGATACAATGAATGTAAAGAGAGAAGCATAACTCTGAGAACATTGTTTATTTAAAAAATTTTCATTTGGGAGGCACCTGTGGCTCATTGAGTAGGGTGCCGGCCCCATATACCGAAGGTGGCGGGTTCAAACCCGGCCTCGGCCGAAGTGCAAAATAGAAAAATAGCTGGGCATTTGGTGGGCACCCATAGTCCCAGCTACTCGGGAGGCTGAGGCAAGAGAATCGCCTAAGCCCAGGAGTTGGAGGTTGCTGTGAGCTGTTTGACGCCAGGGCACTCTACCGAGGGTGATAAAGTGAGATTCTGTCTCTACAAAAAAAAAAAAAAAAAATTAAAATATTTTAAATTGACACATTAATAATCGTACATATTTATGGAAGGCATAGTGATTTTCCATACATTTAATGAATAGTGACACCATCAGGGTGATTAGCATATCTGTTATCTCAAACAGTTATCATTTCTTTATGTTGAGGAATTTCAGTATCCTCCCTGTAGCTATTATTTTTCACTATAGTCAACCGACAGTGGTATAGAACACTAGAACTTATTTCTCCTATCTAGCTGTGATTTTGTGTCCCATTTTAAATGTCTTCCTCTTCCATGCTTTCTTATGCCCTTTGCATCCTCTAATATCCTCTGCTCTACATTTTGCCTCTATCAGCATTTTTTAGCTTCTACATACCACATGTGAGGGAGAATATTCAGTGTCTAATTGCAATGTTTAACTTTCTGTTCAAGGTTTATTCCACTGAACATTGTATCCTCCAGTTCATTTATGTTGCCGTGAGTGATAGGATTTTATTTTTTATGGCTAAATAGCTATTTCTCTGTGTGTGTGTGTGTGTGTGTGTAGTTTTATTTCTCTATACATTTGCTGTTAGACATGTAGGTTGATTCCATATTTTGTCTGTGTTGAATAGTGTAGATGTCTCCTTGATGTACTGATTTTATTTCCTTTGGATAATTGCCCAGTAATGAAATTACTGGATTATAGGACAGTTTTTTTTATAGGTTTTTGAGTAACCTCCACACTCCTCTCCATGGCCTATAAACGTTAACATCACTATCAACATTGTCACCAGCATTTTTTTATATTTTGTCTTTTTGATAGTAACCATCTTAATTGGAATGAGATGATACCTCATTGTGGTTTTGATTTTCATGGTTTCTTTTTTTTGTTTTGATTTCTTTTTCCTTTTATTAAGTCATATACACATAGATCATGAATACATTTATGCATTTGTGGGGTACAATGTGTTGACAATGTGTTTTTATACAATTTGGAGTGGTTTCATCAAACTAATTAATATAGTTTTCACCTCATTTACTTAATTATTGGGTTAAGACATTTATGTTCTGTACTTCATAGATTTGACTTGTACCCTTGCAATAAGATGAAGGACAGAAGTGGAGGGGGAAGGGAGAACAGGGGGGAGGTTTGACAGAGGGAGGGTAAGTGATGGGACTACACCTATGGATTTTCATTTGTGATGATGAGCATTTTTCATATATAATATTTTTTGGCCATTTTTACATCTTCTTTTGAGAAAAGTCTGTTCATATCTTTTTTATAATCAGATTTGTTTTTCTTTCACTATGTGTATGTTTGAGTTCCTTGAATATTGTGGATACTAATTGTCTATCAGGTAAGTGGTTTTCAAATGTCTTTGTCCATTCTCTAGGTTACCTTTTCATTCTGTTGATTGTTTCCTTTGCTGTACAGAAGACTTTTAGTTTGATATAATATGATTTATTTATTTTGGCTTTTGATGCTTTACTTTTGAGTTTTTGTTTATAAAAATCTTTTCCTAGAGCAATGTCTGAAGCACTTCTCCTATATTTTACTCTAGTGGTCATATGGTTTCATTTAGACCTTACATTTAAGTCTTTGATCCAACTTCCATTGCTTTTTGTATAGGATGAAAAATGGGAGTCTATTTTCATTTTTATGCACTGGAATAGTCATTGTCCTTCCCCTAGTCACTATTCTTGGCAGTTTTGAAAAACAAAAATTCATTTGGCATGTAGAAACAAGGATTAATTTCTGGCTTCTCTATTCTGTTATTCTGTTCTATTTATAAGTTTTAAGGCCAGTACCATGATGTTTTTATTACTACAGCTTTGTAGTATATTTTGACATTTGATAGTTTTAAGAACACAAATGGAGACAGACATGCAAAGGGAAGAGAGACAACTTTTTCTGAAGATATGAAGAGAAATATAAATCATGTTAGATTTCTTTGTTTTGACTTTTCTTTTTCTCTATGACTTTGACCTGTAAACAAACAGGTAATTCATTCATTGTGATTAATTGGCAAAAATTATAATAACTTGAACAGGGAATTTACTTCCATCAACTGATGCTTTACACATCATTCACTGAGTAATTGTTATACTGCATCTTCCGAGGAATAAGGTAACAGACTGTCTATCTTGGCAGCTTGATGCTTCTAGTGTGTGTGTGTGTCATCATTGATTAATCTTTTTATATAACAAGCAGATACTCAGTGTCAAAGACAATACCCAGTACTGGACATAGAAAAAAAGAGAACATGTAAACATGTAAACCTGCTGTGCCTTCTTAGATCTCTCAACCACTTCCCATTTCCTTCACTGTTAATAAGCACTTTCACCAAATTGATCTTTTTTTTTTTTTCTCTTCAGATTTGCATGAAGCACCTCACCATGAAGGTGCAGGACCCAATTTCTAGAGTGTCTGCTGGGCAGCCAGATGATTCATCCCAGAAAGGAGGAGTCTTCACTCCTTATCTAGTGCAGCTGTACCTGTGAGAAGAGACAGCAGGAAGGACCCAGGTGCGTTAATCTTCCCTATTGCTTCTCTAAACTTATCTTAAATCTTGAAAACTGAGTCATCTGTTATGTCTCATTTACTACTTAATTTCAAATGGTAACCAGGCTGGTGAGGAATTGCCTTACATTCCATATATTTCTTTTTCTCTTTTGTCTCATTCTTATCATTCTGAGCTTGCACTTCGCAAGTATTTTAGCACATTAACCCTTCCAACCTACTTATTTCTAGTGAGCCTGGGATAACAATGCTCAATGAAGCAAAGAGACCTAGTCAGAGGCTAAATAACTTAATTACTATAAAAATAAGAAGTTAATTATTAAAAATTAGAAAATCAAAACAGTTATGCAAGGGTTACGTAGCATTTATTTAGTATCCCTCACATGCTGGACATTTTAAATTTAGTGCTTGTAATTTTTTTTGTTTTTATTGAATCATAGCTGTGTACAATAATTCAATCATGGGGTACAGTGTGCGGGCTTCACATACAATCGGAGATATTTTTCTCAACCTGATTGACATAACATTCATGTGACTTTCTCATGATTCTGCAGGAGAAATACTATTTCACTAGACATTTTAGGAGAATGCAGGTCAGATAAGTAAAGCTGACTAAGCTATGCAGCTAATATTGGTAAAATGGGGTTCATACCTGGGTTTTTCTGTGTTCACAGACAATGTAGTTTTTCTGCCTGATGTTTAAGAGAACAGAGAAGGTTTCCGTGAGGATGAGTTCTGTGTATACTTAAGTTCACAGGGGAAAAAAGTACTGTCCAGCCTGAGATAATAACATGATTGAAGGGCATATATTAGGTATTACAAGCTGAAGGTCTAAACAATAAGACTAGAGCCTTCTCTGTTCTCACTGTAACTAAGAACTACTACAGACCATTTCAGTGCAGGCAACATATTTGAGGGAAAAAAAACAGTTCTAGATTGAGAAGTAAACCTCATTTTGTAAAGGAGGAATGAAGACTGGCTCACGACCACCTGCTGATGTCTTTTATTTCTGGTCAATGTTTACTTTTGTTTTCCTAGTAATATAAGAACATTTACAAAAATGTAATCTAGAAAGATGGTATAAACTTTAAAATAACGAAGTTTCTCCTTAGATGTAGAATTGCTTTACAACATGAACATTTACCTGATGAAGGAAAGGTAAGGAGATGATATTGCTCTGGGAATGCCAAGGTCACTGATTGGAAGGCATTTACATGCTGATGAATGATCTCTAGATTACTGACCCAATAAAGTGTCAGAATTATCAGTGCTTAAATAAATAAATAAATAAATAAATGAATAACAAGAGTCATAGATAATGATTCGTAAATAACAGCTGGGGAGAATGAAGTAGGATATGTATGATATTAAATGAAGGGAAAAAGGATGAAAAAGGGAGAAAAGGAGCCCCCTGACAAACCCAATATTCTTTTCTTAGGAGTTTATTTCCATTGCTAATTGTTATTTGTTTTGACTTTTTTTTTTGAGTGGAGAATGCCTTTCTTTTGGAAGTGTTTCTTATCTTGGAATGACAAAAACAAATGAAAACTCCTGACATTTTCTCCTTTGATATCTTTTGGTTTCCAGTCATTATCTTATTGGGCCTTGTTGATTTGTAAATACATAATGCATGAAGCATAAGACTAGCTTACCAGCACCTAACACATGAGATTGTATTATTTTATCAGACAAAGTATAATCAACTATGCATCCTGATGGCTTAGGTCAGGGTAGGTTGTGATTTATCCATGCGTGTGGTGGGATGGAAGAAATCCAATGGTGGGTGACAAAGTTTCACAAGTGCAGAAGGTGCTAGTGGGAAGTTAGATTCACAAAGTCAGCAAAACTGCAGAAAAGTTTGACGTGTCTGGGAATAAAATAACTGGATTCACAGAGAACGTGCGAAGTATCACTCCTTTGATGGCTTAAGTTATTTTTGTCCTAAATCATTCTATAAAGAAATATTGGAGAGTAAAAGAAGGAAAGTGTGAAAGGAAGAAGGGGGAACAAAGCGTAAAATCCTTCATGTTGCTGCTTCTTATGATTCTGTAACTATTACATATCGCTCCTTAGCTTTGGACAAGTATATAAGACTCATTATCTCTAATTTTTCTCACCTAGAAAATGAAATTTAATATTTTATATGTACTGAAGCAGAACACTGAAATAGTTCATTTTCAATTTTCTAACCCTCTGAAAGTTATTAGACAGAGCATGTTGTATTCAGAAAAGTGAATTTGTAGTAAGGCAGACATGGGTTTGAATCTTATCTCTATTACTTTCTGGTTGAATTAGTCAGGGTAAGTTATTTAGGTATGTTGGGATATTTTGATTCTGTTAAAAGTCACCCAATCTGCTGTCAAGATGATAGATTAGACATGAAGAATAGCAGAGGTTAGAGTTAGTACATGATGATTCTGTTGTCAGTTAACTTCAATGAATAAAATATTTTTATTTTTTCCATACTTGTGGTGTTCATTCTTTTAATTTTTAGCTTTTTAGAACCTTTAGTTTGATAACTATTTTCACAGGCTTCACGGCTTTCTCTTCTGCTTTGTTTCTGGGTTTAAGAAGTTTTAATATTCTCCTGTCTTGCTGATAATTCTGATGGATAAACTTGCAATAGAATCCCCTTTTTATGAAGATGAGATAGGACCCTTTCATAACAAGAGGCCAGAACTATGAATTGCGTATTGCCATTGTGGATAATCCCGACCCATGAGGCTTTGTGCACTTGTTCCTAACAAATTGAGCCTGTGGATGCTACCACAGAACATGTCCCAGTGGACTCACAGAGGCAAGGTGGAACACCACCAACTATTCTGAGCCAAGTTCCAGAGCCAGGACTCCTATTACACTTTGGCTCAGCCCTCTTCTGTTTTCACGATGACTAATGACTAACGTTCACATAACTTCATTCCTGAAGTTCCAAATTAACTGTTCCTCTACTTAAGCATTTTTTAAAATCTGCCTTTGATTCTTTTAACTTTAGCTGCCCAAATTCCACATGATCATACCTATGTTTTGATGGTGATAAATGGTAAACATGAGGCTGTTATTACGAAAAGATTTATTGTTAATACCCTTCATAGTATACGCAAATCCTTGGAGAATTAATCCTAGAGGAAATGAGCACCAAAGAAGAATCTAAAGAAGAGGTAGCAAAACTGTGTTCATGCTTTAGGAAGTTCTCCTTTGGAACTATGAAAAGATCAGCTGCATGTAAGAGTAGATGAGTTTATAAAAGAGGCAATGACACTAGCTATGTAGCTTTTGTACTGATATGAAGGAAGAATTAATAGAACTCTATGTTGAGATAGTGAGAAGGGAAAGAACAGGACTAAAGACACATTAGAAGTAGAATCAACATAAGTTCAAGTTTAATTAGATTTGAAAAGTGAGGAAGAAAAATGAGCTAATTATGTGCCCCAGGATTCTGGATTGAGACACTCAGTTAATAGGTAAACAGAAAGATTTGAAGAAAATGTAAGTTTATTTGTAGGATCAAGGAATGTCATGTTTCTATGAATCATTTAGGGAAAGTTGTTGGCATCATGGAAACCAAGAGTGAACAGTGTTGCAGGATGGATGAGCTAATAATTTTGTAGCTTCATAGAATTTGCACATCTAAAATGTTTTGGGGAAGTCAAGAGAGGTGAGAACTGAACCTCTTTTCTTTTCTCTTTGAACATTTCTTATTACATTATTGTGTTCATATCCATCCAGAGTTACCCTTCTTTAAAAATTTATTTCAAAAAAATTATCTTAATAACTTGACACTAAATCTCCAGAACATTGTAAGATCATGACCTGAGATCTCGTTTCACAAATCACCTTCTTCACAAATAATACAGTAGCAACATATTACAAATTTTATATTAATTTCTATTTTTCAGTGACTGCTAAAGAAAAAAAAACTTGACTTTTTATCTTTTCTTTGTTTTTTAGCTCAAAATATATGTAAATGTGCATGTAAATATATAGGTATACATGTATATGTGCATGCATACATATACATGTGCATTTTTGTCCTAAATTTATTCATTCAATCATTTAAAACTTAATTAGAAAAAGCATTAATTAAATTAGTAGCAAATCCAGGATGAGTGCGTGGTTTTGTATAATTTTCTTCAAGTCCAAGAAGTAATTCTTCATGTGTCCTACAATAGTGGATCAGGCTGATAGCCCAGCTTTAGCCAGTGGCTCAACCATTGTTCCCTGCTAACCTCTCCTAAACTGTATCCACTTCAGGGGATCATACTGTAAGTGAAATGAAACAATATTTCACCAATACCAAATAATTACTTGGCAGTATTATTGGACACCTACTTGTTTAAACAGATTGGACTTCCTTCAGGAGACACGCCAGTCTGCCTCAAGTTTTTATCAATACTTGTACCAACTGTGTGTATAACATTATCCATATAAAGATTGAGTTCATCCCCTTAAAAGCACACCATTCCCTCTGGTCAGTATCCTTTTTAACTTTGTGGACTTCAAAATCTTCTGCCTAATCCTTTATCACAATTCTTTTTGTTTTGTTTTGTTTTTTGAGACAGAGCCTCAAGCTGTCACCCTGGATAGAGTGCTGTGGCATCACAGCTCACAGCAACCTCCAATTCTTGGGCTCAAGCGAGTCTCCTGCTTCTGCCTCCCAAGTAGCTGGGACTACAGGCGCCCGCCACAACACCTGGCCATTTTTTGGTTGCAGCCGTCATTGTTGTTTGGCAGCTCCAGGCTGGATTCGAACCCGCCAGCTCAGGCGTACGTGGCTGGTGCCTTAGCCCATTGAGCCACAGGCGCCAAGCCTTTATCACAATTCTTTGACTTCTGATAGTCTAATGTATTGGAATCCTTCCAAAACGTCTCTGTATGTAGAGAATATGTGAGCTCCTTGAAAGTTTCCATGAGAAAGCAAATGCAAGTTGTTTCTCAATATCTACTTTCCTTTTTTAAAAATTTACTGCTTCTTACTTGCTTATATGAAAACATCACATGATTTTTCATTATTAGAAGAAAAGACAGGTTGGTCAGCTTGCTCTATTCATTCTTTCTTCTTTGATAATAGTTTTACCTTTGCTGGAACTTTGCTAGTGCTTTGCTCCCTAAAATAAAGACATCATTTCCGGTGTCCTTTTGATGTAGTTTTATGACTATCTTCTGGTCCTCTACAATAAATAGAATAGTCCCATGGTAGCTCTCAGAAGCCTTTTTTAAAAGCCACCAAATCTCTTCCTTCTTCATTTCTGCCTTGATCCTGAGACCTGAAAGGAAGTTGCTGCCATCTTGAAATAAAAATGTCAAGGCCACATGGTCTAGTTAGAACACTGAGCTAGAAAAAATCTTGGCTTTGTGGTACAGACAACTGAATGAAATCCAGATACTTTTTTTTTTGCGGTTTTTGTCCAGGGCAGGGTTTGAACCCACCACTTCCGATATATGGGGCCAGTGCCCTATTCCTTGAGCCATGGGCACCAACCCCTGAAGGAAATCTAAATGTTTTACTACTTAATGTATATGCAAAGAAATAAATAATGCCATTATGTTTATTATGCTACTTACTGGGTATTTTATCATTAATAGGCTACTATAGTGCCTTTTGTATTGATGCAGTAATTTTTTCTCTTTCTTAAATATATTATGGATCAAGTATAGGTCAGTCTCATGTGAAAGGCTTAAATTGCTAGTACATTTTTATATATTAAGTAAAATGCATGACAAATTTAGACTTACTAGAATTATTCAATCTAAACAAAAATTGGTTATCAACAGACAAAAGAATAAGTAAATTCAATAATAAGTGATCTTTCTGTTCATGAAATAATTTGGGAGGTTACCAGAACTTTAAAATTTCTAGAAATATACTTTAATATTTTAATCTAGTTAACAATGTGTTTCCAATTTTAAAATAATAAAACTTTATCATACATATATAAAATATAATAGATACTCTATGTTACATATAAATACTTAGATAATGCAATTGACCTTGGAGAACATGGGAATTAGGGACAATGACACCATACACAGTAGAAAATCTGCATATAACATTTGGCTCATCAGAAATTTTACTAATATTCTGCTGCTGACTGGAGGCCTTACTGATAACATTAACAGTTGATTAGCACATCTTTTGTATGTTCTATGTGTTATATACTTT
>CAUYRH010129888.1:0-16136 GCA_963574655.1 Perodicticus potto | reverse complement strand
ACTATATCCATTCTGAATATAAAAATTGCTTTGCCTTTGATTAATGAAACAATTCAAAATTCAAACAGTATAATTAGAACACCACATAACTTTTGTTTAAAGTATTCCAACTATACTATGCAGCCATAAAAAAAGATGGAGACTTCACATCTTTTATGTTTACCTGGATGGAGCTGGAACATATTCTTCTTAGTAAAGTATCTCAAGAATGGAAAAAAAAAGTATCCAATGTACTCAATACTACTATGAAATCAATATAAACCACCTACACACTCATACGAATGGCAAAACATAACTGTAGTCCAGAAAGTAGAAGTGAAGAGGAGAGAGAAGGGACGGGAGGGGGGATATGGGAAGAGGGAGGGCATTTGGGAGGACCTCACCTAATGTGCATGATGCAATGGTACATTTCAAAATTATTAAGAAATGAGCATAATTGTTCAGTGTAGTAGTAGAGGTCCTACAGACCAACTAAGAGGAAAATAAAAAAAAAAAAAAGTAATGTTGTATATCAGATTAGTCAATTTCATATACAGAAAACCTTGCATCCCGGGTATAAATCCTTCTTGGTCATGGTGTATCATCCTTTTAATGTGGTGTTGAATTTGATATGTTTAGCATTTTGTTGAGGATTTTTGCATTAATATTCGCCAGGAATATTGACCAGTAGTTTTCTTTTCTTGCAGTGCCTTTGTCTCCTTTTGGTATCAGAATAATGCTGACCTCATAAAATGAGTTTAGGACTTTTCCCTCTTTAGTTTTTTGAAAGAGTTTGAGAAGGACTGGCGCTAATTTTTTCTTTAAAGAAGACCTAAGCAGTGAAGCCATCTGGTACTGAGTTTCTCTTTATTGGGAGGTTTTAGTTATAACTCTCCTTAGACTTTTTGTTTGTTCAAGATTCAGTCTTGGTAGGTTGTATGAGTAATTTATACATTTTTTCTAGGTTATCCAGTTATCTTTTAGACTATCTATAATAGTCTAATTCAAGCTGATAGCAACTGCGTTTAATCATATACAAATGCTGTGCACTTTAACTCCCCCACGATACTTTATGTTTTTGTTGTAACAATTTACATCTATTGGGCAGCATCTGTGCTCAGTGGGTAGGGCGCTGACCACATACACTGAGGCTGGTGGGTTCAAATCCTGCCTGGGCTGGCTAAAACAACGATGACAACTGCAACAAAAAAATAGATGGGTGTTGTGGCTGGCGCCTGTAGTCCCAGGTACTTGGGAGGCTGAGGCAAGAGAATCTCTTAAGCCTAAGAGTTGGAGGTTGCTGTGAGCTGTGATGCCATAGCACTCTACCAAGGGTGACATAGTAAGATTCTGTCTCAAAAAAAAAACAAAACGAAACAAAAAACAATTTACATCTATTTATACTGTGTACCTTGTAATCTTTTTTGTCATTGTTGTTTTCCTGGGTAGAGTGCTATGGCATCATAGCTCACGGAAAGCTCAAACTCCTGGGTTCAACCAATCCTCTTGCATCAGCCTCCCTAATAGCTGAGGCTACAGGTTCCTGCCAAAACTCCTGGATAATTTTTTCTATTTTTAGTAGAGATGAGGTTTCTCTCTTGTTCAGGCTGGTCTTGAAGTCCTGAGCTTAAGTAATCCACCCACCTTCGACTCCCAGAGTGTTAAGATTACAGGCCTGAGCCACCACTTGGCCTCTTTTAACATTTTTAAAGTTATAGTTTGGTTCATTGCAGCCCAATTCATAATTGCTAAGTCATGGAAGAAGCCCAAGTGCCCATCAACCCACAAATGGATTAATAAATTGTGATACATGTATACCATGGAATACTATGCAGCCTTAAAGAAAGATGGAGACTTTACTTCTTTCATGTTTACAAGGATGGAGCTGGAACATATTCTTCTTAGCAAAGTATCTCAAGAATGGAATAAAAAGTATCCAATGTACTCAGCCCTACTATGAAGCTAATCTATAGCTTTCATATGAAGGCTATAACCCAACTATTGCACAAGAATATGGGGAAAGGGCCAAGGGAGGGGAGGGGAGGGGGAAGGATGGGTGGGGACACACCTACGGTGCATCTTAGAAGGGTACAGGTGAAACTTACTAAATGCAGAATACAAATGTCTTCATACAATAACTAAGAAAATGCCACGAAGGCTATGTTAAACAGTTTGATGAAAATATTTCAGATTGTATATGAAACCAGCACATTGTACCCCTTGATTGCACTAATGTGCGATCTATGAGCTATGATTCAATAATAAAAAAAAATAATAAAGTTATATTTTGTTTTTTTAAGACAGAGTCTCAGTCTGTGCCCTGGGTAGAGTGCCATGGCACCCTAGCTCACAGCAACCTTCTCAAACTCCTGGGCTCAGGCAATCCCCTTGCCTCAGCCTCCCCATAGCTGGGACTACAGATGCCCGCCACCATGACTGGCTAGTTTTTTTTATTTCTAGTAGAGACAGGGTCTCGCTCTTGCTCAGGGTGGTCTTGATGTCCTGAGCTCAAGTAATCCACACTTCTTGGCCCCCCTAAGAGTGCTGGGATTACAGGTGTGAGCCACCATGCCTGGCTGTTTCAGGTATTTTTAATATTTTTGCCTTTTGACATTTAAATTAGAATAAAAGTGATTTACCTGCCACTGTCACAGTAATGTAGTATTCTGTATTTATCTACATATTTACCCTTATCAGTTAGCTTCATACTTTCTTATGCTGACATGTTGCTGTTTAGTATTTTTTCATTTCAACCTGAAGGATACACTATAGCATTTCTTTTTTTGTTCATATTTCTTCTTCAAATTTCTTTTTGTTTTAATTTTTTTATTAAATCATAACTGTATACATTTATAGGGTATAATGTGATGATTTGATGTACAATATGGAATGCTTAAATCAAACTGATTTATACAATCATTACCTCTCTTACTGATTTTTTGTGGTAAGACATTTACAGTTTACTCTTAGCTGTTTAAAAATATACCCTTGCATTGTGCACATTATCAGGCTCCCCCCAACAAACACCTTCTCCCTACCCCTCCCTCCTCCTGTTTAAGCATTTCTTACAGGGCAGGTCTAGTGATGATGAACTCCTTAAGCTTTTGTTTGTCTGGAAAAGCCTTTATCTCGCCTTCATTTTTGAGGGCTGAGTATATTGTTCTTGGTTGGCAGTTTTTTCTTCCAGTACCTTACATATATTACCCTGCTCTCTTCTGGCATGCAATGTTTCATTTATTTTTGTTATTATGGAGTTCCCTTACATGTGACAAGTTGCTTTTTTCTTCTTGCTGACAAAGTCTTTGACTTTGAACAATTTTTGAATAATTTGATTGTAATGTCTTGGTGTGTGTTTCTTTGGGTTCAGCTTATTTGATGTCCTTTGGGCTTTTTGTCCATTTTCTTTTTCAGATTTGGGAAGTCTTCAGCCATTATTTTTTAAAATAAGAATTTGAATTCTCTTTATTTTCTTCTTCTGGGACTTCCATAATACATATGTTGGTTGACTTGATGGCATCCCATAATCTTGAACTTTCTCCATTCTATTCATTTTTTTTCTTTTTGGTCCTCTGACTAAATCACTTCCAATGACCTGTCTTCAAGTTCACTGATCCCTTCTTGTGGTTAGTCTAGTCTGCTGTTGAACCCCTCTGGTGAACTTTTCAGTTTACTTACTGTGCTCTTCAGCACCATAATTTCTGTTTAGTACCTTTTTGATATCTTCTGTCTCTTTCTTAAAATTTTCACTGTCTCATGCATTGTTCTCCTGACCTTAGTAAGCATTTTTATCAGAGTTATTTTAAATCTCTGTCAGTTTGATCATATAACTTTGTTTCATTCGAGTTAGTTTCTGGATATTTATCTATTCCTTTTTGGGGAACATCTTTTGACTGATTCTTCATTTTCCTTGATTCTCTGTGTTGGCATCTGTGCATTAGACAAAGGAGGCACCAGTCCCAGTCTTCATGGGCTATTTCATACAGGATAGGAATGACAACAATCAGCTGGCCAGAGATTCTGAAGGTCTTATACAAACTCCTTTCCTCCCCAGGAGAAGCAGAAAGCTATGGTTAGCTCCCTCTATGCTGAGCCAGTGGGGGAGACAATTATGGCATCGTTAACTCAAGTGGCCATTTTTACCTTTCCCCAGGAAGCTAGACTCTGTTGGACCTATCAGAACTTCCAGACTGGTGAGACATATGCTAGTTCTCTGGGCAGCCTCCTTAGAAAAGTTGAGGCAATGGACATTTGAACCAGCTCCTTCCCTCCACTAGGTGAAGCTAGGATCCTGGGGGTCTCTTCCTGATAGCATGTTGTTGCACTGGGGCAGTGTGTCTGGTGATAGGATGTCCCAAATAACCCTGCCAACTTTACTGAGTCTGTTTTCAAAATCTATCATGATGTAGAATCCTTTTAATTCTTTTAATTAGTTTCTGTTTTTTTACTAGGGGAATTTGTCCATGAATTATTACTAATTTTGGGTGGGAAAGGAGAGTGTACGTGGGGGAAAGGAAATGTTTGTGGGGGAAAGTCTAGCTTCTTATTCTGCCAACTTGCTGACATTACTTCTTTTTTCTTCTAATTTTTTTCCCTTCTTCTTGATCAGAAAGAAGATATTTTAGGAGCATAGTGAGAGACATCATGTGCTAAGGATGGTGGAGCAAAATGGCAGACAGAGGCTGTGTCTCTGATGAGATATGAGAACCCCCAAACTGCCTACTCAATAATTGGGTGAGTCATCATTGGGCTTCTGTTCTATGCAGCAAAACATGATCCTTAACTGATGTAAAGAGACAAACACCTAACCTGTATTTTCTTTTCTTTTTGAGACTCTGTCTCCCTTTTTCTTTCTTTTTTTTTGCAGTTTTTGGCCGGGGCTGGGTTTGAACCTGCCACCTCCAGTATATGGGGCTCGCACCCCACTCCTTTGAGCCACAGGCACTGCCCTGAATTTCCTTTTTTTATATTTTTATTTTTTTGTTGACAGAAGTGAAACAATGATTTAATAAAAAAAAGACAGTCTTTCAAACAAATAAGACTAGGACAACAAGGCAGCCATATGCTAAAAACTATTGTACGACTCCTCACATTGTATACAAAGAAATTAACTCAAAATAGCTATTAGACCTAAATATAAAAGGTAAAACTATAAAAGGTCTAACATAGTGTATTCAAAACTTTGAGGTAGACAATGATTTCTAGATACACCACCCAAAGTAAGATTTGTAAAAGAAAAATAATCAGAAACTCTAAATTCCTAGAAGAAAAGATAGGAGAAAAGCTAATTGACATTGGCCTTGACAGTGATTTCTTTGGCTAATACACCAAAAGCTTAGGCAACAAAAGCAAAAATAAACAAATGGGGCTACATTTTGGAACTTGTTATGAATATGTATATAAGAATTATTATTATTATTATTATTATTTTGAGACAGAGCCTCAAGCTGTCACCCTGGACAGAGTGCCGTGGCATCACAGCTCACAGCAACCTCCAATTCCTGGGCTCAAGCGAGTCTCTTGCCTCCACCTCCCAAGTAGCTGGGACTACAGGCACTCGCTACAACGCCCGGCCATTTTTTGGTTGCAGCCGTCATTGTTGTTTGGCGGGCCTGGGCTGGATTCGAACCCGCCAGCTCAGGTGTACGTGGCTGGTGCCTTAGTCCATTGAGCCACAGGTGCCGAGCCAAGAATCATTTGTAATTACAAAAAATTGGACACAAATCAAATATATTCCAGTGGGTGAACTGATAATCAAATAGTGTGACATCCACATAAAGGAATTAACCACTTAGTGATTAAAAGGGAACAATTCTTTTTTAATCTGTTAAGTTCAATATACAAATATCAATTGTATACCATTAACAATTAGAGAATTGGGGTGGCGCCTGTGGCTTAGCGAGTAGAGCACCGGCCCCATATACTGAGGGTGGCAGGTTCAAACTCAGCCCTCGCCAAATTGCAATTAACAATTAGAGAATTAAAGTTAACATAACAATACAAAATATGAAATATATAGAAATAATTCTTCAGAAATATATAGTATTTCTACATGGAAAACTTCTACTTATTATTGAAAATATAAAAAGACTCATGTCTGTATATATTGCAAAATTATTATTAATGATTGTATTTTTATTCATTTAGGTATTCTGTCTGTTATAACTCAAGTTATTGTCTTTCTAGGGATATCGGTATACCACATAGCAAAATATGATCCTTAACTGATACAAATATACAAATACCTAACCTGTATTTTCTTTTTTTAGATCAGGGTCTTTCCTAACCTTGAATTCCTGGGCTCCTGTGATCCTCCTGCCAAAGCCTCCCAAGTAGCTGTGAGTAAGATATGCACCACCAGTCTTCACTATTTTTTTTTTTTTTTTTTTTACTTTTTGTAGAGCTGGGGTCTCACTATGTTGTCTCAATCTCCTGGCCTCAAGGAATTCTCCTACCTCAGCCTCCCAAAGTGCTGGGATTACAGGTGTAAGCCACCAGGCCCAGCCACCAAACTCCCATTATATTTTGGGAGACAATATCCTATTTGAGGAGATAACTTATTTGGAGAGATAATATCTTATAAAGCATTCTTAGGGAGGAATACTACCTGAAGTAAAAGATGAACAAGCAAAAATAAAAGGAAGAGGTAAGGAAAGGAATTCTAGGTGAAGGGGCCAGGATTGATCAAAGCATCAAAACGTGGTAGACCAAGGCACATTTAGGGAAATGAAAGTGAGAATGTAGAGCTAATTATTTTCTTCTTCCTTTTTTTTTTTTTTTTTCAGTAAAGATGGAGGTTTCACTCTTGCTCAGGCTGATCTCAAACTCATCTACTCAAGTGATCCTCCTACTTTGGCCTCCCAGAGTGCTAGAATTACATGTGTGAGTCACCATGCCTGACCTCTGAAAGTCATTTTGATCTTCCCCTTTTCCTTGACCCATCAAGCTAATGTCAAACCCTACAAATTTTTCCTCTAAACAATAACTTCATATTACCACCATAATCTAGGCTACTTAGCCCTTTCCTAAACTTTTTCTAAAATTTCAATTTGTTAAGGAGGTACAAATATTTTGCTGTGGGGTAAGGAGCCCCCCACATGTACGTCTCATGTACGTCTCATTCGAGTGAACCACTAATGGGTTAAATTGGCTTTTGCCTTCACCTTGGTCATTTTTGTAATGCTTAAATCCTGGCTATAGCCATGCCCATCACACAAATAGTATTCATAGTGCATGTTCGGTTGGTTTATTCCACCCTCCAAAGTTGCTTTCCATTGAGTTTTACTTCCCTATAGGCACTTGTATGCTTGTTGGTTAGTTCCAGTTTAATAGTGAGCATATGTTGTATGTGTTGTTCTTTTTTGTTTTTATTGAGACAGAGTCTCATTTTGTCACCCTGGGTAGAATGCCATGGCATCATAGCTCACAGCAACCTCAAACTTTGGGGCTCAAGTGATTCTCTTCTCGGCCTCCCAAGTAGCTGGAACTACAGAAACCTGCCACAATGCCCAGCTATTTTTTAGAGATGGGGTCTTGCTAAAATGGGGTCTTGCTTAGTCTGGTCTCCAACTCCTGACCTCAGGCAATCCACTTGCCTGGGTCTCCCAGAGTGCTAGGATTATAGTCATGAGCCACCATACCTGACCTGGTGTTTGTTTTTCTACTCTTGCAATACTTTAATTAGGAGAATGGTCTCCAGCTCCATCCAGATTGTTGCTAAAGGTATTAATTAATTCATTTTTTCAATGGCTGAGTAGTATTCCATATCTACTTGTACCACACATTTTATTAATCCACTCATGAATTGATGGGCACTCGGGATGATTCCACATCTTTGCAAATGTGAATTGTGCTTCAATAAACATTCTGGTGCAGGTGTCTTTTTGATAAAATGACTTCTTTTCCTTTGGGTAAATATTCACTGGTGGAACTGGTGGATGGAATGGTAGGTCTTTTTTTAGTTCTTCGAGGAAACTCCATACTATTTTCCATAGAAATTGTACTAATTTGCAGTCCCACCAACAGTGTATAGGTTTCCTTTCTCTCTGCATCTTTCTTAGACTTTTGCACTAATTCCTCCCTTTCTGCTTTCTCTTTTACCCTCCACCAGTCCTCTACCAAGAAGTTGGAATGATTTTTTTAAAAAGTGTGAGCCTTAATCCTAGCACTCTGGGAGGCTGAGGAGGGTGCATTGTTTGTGCTCAGGAGTTCTAGACCATCCTGAGCAAAAGAGAGACCCTGTCTCTACTAAGTATAGAAAAACTAGCTGGGTGTTTTTGGCTAGCACCCATAGTCCCAGCTACTTGGGAGGTGGAGGCAGAAGAATCACTTGAGCCCAGGAGTTTGAGGTTGCTGTGAGCTCTGACACCACAGCACTCTAGCCTGGGGCAACAGAGTGAAACTCTGTCTTTTAATTAATTAATTAATATCAAATTTGGGCAAGTGCTAATAACAAATGAGTGGTTTCTGTTGCACGCCAAATAAAATCTAAAATCTAAAATCTAAAAATTATGCCACGGAACCTTCTATAGGATCTGTCCTATATTTAATTTCTTTAATTTATTTTCCAGCCATTCCTGTTTTACTCACTACAGCATGTATCTCAGTTTCTAGTGTAATTTGATTCTCGGAAGACACCTAATAATTACTGAAAAGTTAATGCATATAAAGAGAGATGATCAGTTTAGTTTTAGACATGTCTAAATGTGAAATGTCTAGGTAGAAATTATAATAATTTGTGATTACATATGTGTTGCTCAGGAGAGAGAACGAGGCAAGAGCTGTCTATTTGATGGATTAACAGGAATGAGAAAATAAGACCCATTCTCTCTCCTCCATTTTTCAGGAAGACACAGAGTGAAAAGAGAAAAAGGCTGAGCCTGGACTTCTCGGGGGCAATTAAAGAAGCAGGAAAGAAAGAAACTTACAGAGGAGAAGGAGTCAGAAAGCTAAGAGGATAACTTAGAGGAGGAG
This sequence comes from Perodicticus potto, assembly GCA_963574655.1. Lineage (NCBI taxonomy): Eukaryota > Metazoa > Chordata > Mammalia > Primates > Lorisidae > Perodicticus > Perodicticus potto. The sequence goes on along the minus strand of CAUYRH010129888.1, from coordinate 7,187 downwards.
GAGGAGAGAATTTCTTCCCAAACAAAGTCACACAGAAAGCTGCTAATTGGCATGGCTGCTGAAGAGAAAAGGCCATGTACATTTAGTGCTGAGGTAGTCCTTATGAGTCATGGGTAGGAAGCACAGGCAAACAAAATCAGTAGGCAAAGAGAGGCTTTGAAGAAGTAATCAGCTGGGCTGGGGCCCTGGCAGCTTCTCATGCTGGAATGCACAGTCTCATGTAGATGGTGATTCAGAAGCTACATCTGGGCTCACCGGGAAATAGTGATTTGCTTTTTAAAATAACTCTTATTATTAAAACAGAAGCATATGCATAGTAGAAAGTAGGAAACTATATATGAGGAAAATAGAAAATAAGCCAACCATATTCCCCCTTCCAGGTGTTAACACTGTTAACAGCTTGTATTTCTTTCCAGCATTTTGTTTGCCCCACATATGCATACAAATTACCTATACAAATAAATGTTTTTTAATTAAAAAATTATATTTACTTAAAAGCATTGAGAATGTCAACAAAACAGCTGCAACTTTTCTTTTCTTTTTCTTTCTTTTTTTTTTTTTTTTGCATTTACAGAGTGGTATTCGGTTAACACTTACCCTGCCACTATCTCTATGGAGCTCAACGTAATGTCTTACCATTTTTTTTTTTCAGACAGAGTCTCTCTTTGTCACCCTTAGTAGAGTGTCATTTCTCTCATGAAAGAGAAATGAAAAGGTATATCCCTCCTAAAGGGGAAATGAAAAAGGAAGTTCAAGGATCCCAATGCACCCAAGAGGCCTCCTTTGGCCTTTTTCTTGTTCTGTTCTGAGTATCACCCACATAGCTCACAGCAACCTCAAACTCCTGCACTTAAACAATTCTCTTGCCTCAGCCTCGTGAGTAGCTAGGACTACAGGTACCCATCACAATGCCCAGCTATTTCTTAGAGATGAGGTCTCACTCTGGCTCAGGCTGTTCTGGAACCTGTGAGCTCAGGCAATCCACCTGCCTCGGCCTCCCAAGTGCTGGGAATACAGGTGTGAACCACCGCACCCGTTCAACAGTTTTTTTTGTTTGTTTGTTTGTTTTGGTTGTTGTTTCTTTTTTTTTACCAAAGTGATATATTCGGTGTGCAGTTTTGTAACTTATTTTTTCAATTAACAATCTATACCTTTCGAAGTCAATAATTTTTTAAGTTATCTAAAATCTAAATTCAAATTTTTCCATTAGTCTCTAAAATATCTTTACTTTGAAAATTAGTAACCCAAAGTAAAGAATTATTATTTATTTTTCCTTTCCAGAAATCATATTTCAGGGTAACCAAATAGGTACAGGTGAGCTCTAATTTACTGAGGCTCAACCATTAAAGGTGAGCTCTAATTTACTGAAGAAAATCACAATATAGAAAGAATGATAGATTTAGAATTTTTCTGCAAATCTCATTGAAATTACTGACTCACATAGGGTTTTCAGCAGATGTTAAAGCATAAGGTTTATATCTGAAGGGAAACTGGACATCTGCATAGTATCAAAATAATGCCATACAAACAGAATAAGATTGCCATATCATTAATTCAGCTGTTAGTCTAAACATCAATAATTGTGTATCAAACAGCATGAAAGATGCTATATACAAACAGACCACCTGTAAGTATTCTAGCCCGAAATGTTTAGCTTGAATTAATCAAGTTTTTACATCCATCTTCTAGGTTTCACAGAAATATTTCAAAAAGCCATTTTTACACCCTATCGAAAATCATAGATAAGATGTTCTGGGTTGCTAAGCAGCACTGTGGGGGCAGAACAGAAGAATAAGGACAGGTATGCCTATTGTAGTGTCCTTATTGTTCTTTTACTGTAATTTGTTGTATTAAGCAATACAGTTGGCAAAGGAGGATTAGTTTAGGATGTTAACTCCTTATATTCCTAAGAGGAGGTCCAGCTGAAGTTTACTTAAATGGAAAACAGCCCTGAAATTGAGTCTGTTTCTTTTTTCTCTCTCTCTCTCTTTTTTTTAAGTTTTAACTATTTATTTATTTCTTAATTTTTTTTCTTTTTTGCAGTTTTTGGCTGGGGCGGGGTTTGAACCCACCACCTCCAGCATAGGGGGCCGGCGCCCTACTCCTTCGAGCCACAGGCACCACCCTGTTGAGTCCGTTTCTTGACTGTTGAGGAAGTGGATTTCATTTTCACATCAAGTGATCCTGATACTTACATATTAGGGGTAATATAGATGATTAAATAAATCTACAAATTATGCTTGCCTATGCATCTTCTATAATCCTCAGAATCAGGCCAGTTGCTGCAAAAGCCTTGGTATCAACGAGAGGTTGGTGAAGAGCATGGTCTCTGTGTAATTTTCTCCCAACTGAAAGAAATGAAAATACAGGTAGTAAATATTCTATAGAACATATTGTTCCCACGATGTAATAATAATGATAGTTTGTTTCTTAAGTTCTTTGGTTGTCCTTGAAGTTTGTGTGCAATATACTATGTTAAACTATTTTAATTTGCACGTAAACTTTATGGGCACCCTGTATAAAGTAGGTAATTTTTTTAACTCCACTTTACAGATGATGAAAAGAGCCTTAGTGAACTCATATAGATAGTAAATGACAGGGCTGAGACAAGAAATGAGATCTGCCTGACATTAGTGTTGGAGCTCAGCCTCTCTAAATCACTCTACTTCAGGAAGTCAGATTTTTATTAATGAACTTTGTAATTCTGGTTGAAATTATTTTGAGATTTTCTTTGGATTTAACAGTAATACTAGGCTCGGCGCCTGTGGCTCAATGGGCTAAGGCGCCAGCCACATACACCTGAGCTGGCGGGTTCGAATCCCGCCTGGGCCCGCCAAACAACAATGACGGCTGCAACCAAAAAATGGCCGGGTGTTGTAGCCTGTAGTCCCAGCTACTTGGGAGGCGGAGACAGGAGACTCGCTTGAGCCCAGGAATTGGAGGTTGCTGTGAGCTGTGACGCCACAGTACTCTATCCAGGGTGACAGCTTGAGGCTCTGTCTCAAAAAAAAAAAAAAAAAAAACAAACAAAACAGTAATACTAACTTATAACAGTTTTTGGATTATCACTGCTAATCCAGTGAAAGTATCTATGCATGAAATGAAAGTACTTAGTTCTTGTCAAATATTAGCACTGAAGTAATAAAACATTCACAGAATGCTTTCAAATTTTTTTTAAACAACAGCCACCGCTTTTCAAGGCAAATTCTAAACTTTTACTTAACATTTTTGCTACTTCTTATGAATTTGACAGTTGTGCATTTGGAATCTGTTCAAATTCTATTTGCAGCTGAATCATGTGAATGCCAAGGAGATCAGGACATCTGCTTCCTACCATCTCTAGAGTGATCTGTGTTTGCAGAATGCTTTATATAAATTTGAACATGTTAGCATGCTCAATCAGATTTCTTTACCACCGGTCATATGATGTTAGGCCTTTCACAGTGTTTTAATAGATGTTTGGAGCAAATAGCAGGTAGGCAACATGCATTGCTTTTGATTTGAATACTTTTACTAAAAAAATCACACATACGATAAAGTGAAAAGATTACATATTTGGTTATAGTAAATAACAAGTAGTTGTAGAGTACATTCCCATGGAACTGACCTACAGATACAAAAAAGGAAGTAACATATTCTGAAGCATTGTGTTTTTTTTCTTTTCTTTTTTCATTTCATTTTTTTTTTTTTTTTTTGAGACAGAGTCTCACTTGTCGCCCTTGGTACAGTGCCATGGTGTCATAGTTCACAGTAACCTCAAACTCTTGGGCTCAAGAGATTCTCTTGTCTCAGCCTCCCTAGTAGCTGGGACTACAGGCCCCCACCTCAATGCCTGGCTATTTCTATAGAGTCAGAGTCTTGCACTTGCTCAGGCTGGTCTTGAACCTGTGAGCTCAGGCAATCCACTCGCTTGGGCCTCCCAGAGTGCTAGTATTACATGGTGAGCCACCATGCCCGGTCTGTTTTCTTTTTCTTTTCTACAGCACAGGCTATTATATTTTAAGAGTATATACACGTATCTCTAAGAAATGAGACATAAAAAACATCCATAATCGCATATCATTATCACACCTCAGACAATTAACAATAATTCCTTAATATGATGTAATATCTAGTTAGTATTAACATTTCCCTGATTGGCTCCTCTTTCTTATAGAACTATTAAAAGCATAGCCATTAACATCTTTTTATAAGTGGTTTGTTTGAATCATAATCTAAAAAAGGCTCACATATTGGGTGGCGCCTGTGGCTCAAAGGAGTAGTGCACCGGCCCCATATACTGGAGGTGGTGGGTTCAAACCCGGCCCCCGGACAAAAAAAAAAAAACAACTGCACACACACACACACAAAAAGGCTCTTATATTGCATTTTGTTGATAAATCTGATTAGTCTGTTTTACTCAATAACAGTGCCTTTTTCTCTTGCCTTTGTTTATCGAATAAATCGAATTATTTATGTATTTACTTATTTTCCTCTAGCATTTTTCCTGCTCTTAGATAGTTGTATTTATATGGTGCACTACGTTAGCAGTTCAGAGAAAGGAGATGGGCTTACGTTGGGACGAATGTCAGGGCCAAGTCTGTGGTCTGACTGCAAAAGGAAGTCAATAACAAATTAACACTAGAGTGGGATCACCGGGGTGAAGTTGGTGCTACCTCTGAAAACACGAAGACACTCAAAGATGAAGTCTTAAACAGAGTTGCGCCAACCCCTGCTCATTTTCAGGAGGATATTATGGGGATTAAGGATTAAAGGAAACAACCCGAGGGAATGGACTAACGAGTCTGGTCTCAAGTGTGCAGGTAAGAATAAGAGACCTTACGTAAGGCTCCCATTGGAATGGACTGAAAACGACTCTGAATGAAAGTGAAAAGGGCCCTGGACAGAGGACTGAGCCTGACCGGAAGGCGGTGGACAGATTTTACTGAAACAGAGCAAGTTCCCTTGTTCCTCCACTATGTCATCTCTGGGCACCAGTGTTTGGGAGTGATAAGAGAGACTAAATATGCAGGGTATCTGGCAGAAGGCATCTAGGTAAAACCTGCCTTGGGAGTGGTGGGTAGATGGTTGCTCCCTGATAATGCTGCAGGTGAACATGACCCCTCCCTCCCAGCAGAGAACAGCAAAAACTGAGTTTGGAAACACTGTTAGATTATAGGGTGAGGCCCAGCGCTAGTTTTGCATTTATTTCAGAAAGGAGGCAGAGACACTTGGTAATTTACTTTTTTTGCAAATACAATGAGCATAGGAACCCAGTTAAATAGAAAGCATTAATGTGTGACCTGGTTTATACATATTGAGCTACTTGTGACCTCTCAGGAATTTTTCATAGATTGGTATAAATATAGGCTGGATAAAAGCTAACTAGAATAATCCAGTGACTAACAATCTAGTAGCTAACTTAAATACTAGCAATACGTAAACTTTTACATACAGAGTTAGCCAAAAAATGCATATTCGTTTTAAGAAAGGAAAAAAAAATTGTATTTAAATTGTAATATTCAAGTCACATTTGACATCTGCAATTATGAGAGACAGAATACAGAAGGTAACGAACATTATTGGTATATACAATTATAATTTTAATACAGTTTTTTTTCCTTTCTTAACATGTGTGTACACGTTTTGGCACCCTCTGCATATTACAAAATACAAATAAAAGCCATTTGGGCATTCTGCAGTGAGATTATAGATTTGGGTTTATTAAGAAAGTATTATAGAAGAAAATATGTTATGAATAATCTCATGTATTTGAGGAAAAAGAGTAAGACTTTGGTTTAAAAAAAGGTATAATTTCTTTGCATATAGTCACAAATTGGACATCAGAGGGATTATGTGTTCTATGCTTCCCATGTTTATTTTTTATTTTTTGAGAGACGGAGTCTCACTTTGTCATCCTCAATAGAGTGCTGTAGCATCACAGCTCACAGCAACCTCCAGCTCTTGGACGTAGGCAATTCTCTTGCCTCAGCCTCCCAAGTAGCTGGGACTACAGGCGCCACCACAATACCTGGCTATTTTTTTGTTGCAGTTTGGTGGGGCCTGGTTCAAACCTGCCACCCTTGGTGCCTTACTTACTAAGCCACAGGCGCCGCTCGGCTTCCCGTGTTTAAATAATTGTGACAAACTTCTTTTTAATACACTCTCCTGAGGTTGAAGTTAAAAACACATTTACAACTGGAAATTAGCCATTAGAAAAAAAAGGAGTTCTTCTTTTTAGAATTTTGAGTTTGTAATGTCCTTTCAGTTGAATTAAAACTCATGAGTCAATCCTTATACCCTGAGCATAAATTTCTAACTATTTGTAAAGATCGTGTTAAAAGTCATAGTGTGCACCTCATTTTGAATAGGCAATGTGGGTGGAAAGAGTAGGCAGAGCTTTTGAATAAGAATTATCTTTAACCTGTGAATACATAATTATATAATTTGTTATGATGGACTTTCACATTTACATTTCTTTTTCTTTTTTTTTTTTTTGTCAAATAAGAGTATGTCTATTATAGAATGCTTTGACTCTGAAGCTCAGCATGAAGTCATCAGATAACTTCTTATTTTTTTTTCCAATGTCTCAAAAAATAGACAACTAATATTATATAAATAAAAGTAAAAGACAGTTTCAAAAAACAGATTATGCCAAATCTTATCGACAATAGAAAAAGAAGAAATATTTCAAAATCATTCTACTTGATCTGGATACACCTGATATTGAAATTGGAGAAAATATATTGTTATAAAGGGAAATTACAAGCATATTTCACTTATAAATAAGGATGCAATATCCTAAACAACATATTGACAAGTTGAATTAAAAATTAATGTTTGAATCCAGTTTATGTGAGAATTAGTCACTATTTTCTTTCCTTTTTTTTTTTTTGTTTTCTTTCCCTCACCCCCTCCTTCCTTCTCTCTCTGTCTGCTCTCCTCTTCCCCCATGCCCCACTGTGCCATTAATTGCCATTTATTGTCTTCATATCAAAGTTGAATACATAGGATTCATGCTTCTCCATTCCTATGGATGTTTCACTAAGAATAATGTTCCATCCAAGTTAGTACAAACGTTGCAAAGTCTCCATTATTTTTGATGGCTGAGTAATATTCCATTGTATACATATACCATAGCTTACTAATCCATTCCTGGGTTGAAGGACATTTAGGCTGTTTCCACACTTTAGCAATTGTAAATTGGG